>CAKOAT010193821.1:48994-60935 GCA_932364175.1 Eruca vesicaria subsp. sativa | reverse complement strand
TGCAAATCCGAGTTCATGGTTGCCAACATAAGACAACACACATCGACCCTATCACTGACATGCTTCTCATAAGCAGTTCTTTCAGCATGTTGGACATTGGTCTTAGGTTTTTCAGGAAGAACTTTTTCTAGGACATAGTCCTTTTTCTCCTGCTTGAGAACAATTCTCAAGTTTCGATACCATTCAAGGAAATTCGATCCATTCAATTTATCCTTCTCAAGGATAGATCGCAATGAGAACGAATAGTGGTGAGTTGTCATTTCTGGAAGAAAAGAATAGGGAGTGTTGATATGATGTTCATGAATTGAGAAATCTCAACAAATAAGAAAACTCATATTATATTCAAAAATTTTCCTCAAATGAATATAATAATCCAAGATCCATATTTCACTAAAATCCGAGTGAGCTTTGGATCATCGCCCGAATTCTAACTATTTAGGTAAGCAACACTTTGCTAATTATATCCAATATAATTCTTGGTTGTCAGACGACATCTTATGTCTTATCCAACCTATGTCTCTAAACCCAAAACCATAGCCTAGTCAAGTAAACCAATCTTGTTTCATATGGTAACCGTTACCATCCACCTCACTCATGTAATTGCAGACACCTTGCTTTGGCAAGCCCATCTTACAACGAAACGAGCCTTGATGGTTGATAAGATTGGGTAGAGATCAAAATTACTTGAAATTAATTAAGGAACAAATTTTTAATTCAATTTTAATTTATATTTAAAATTTATATCTAATATAAAATATAAATATAACTAATACATATCTAATATGTATTTTAATTGAATTATAAATAATTAAATTTATTTTAATCTTATTAAAATAATATATTATTTATTGAATAATATTAGTTCTAATCTAATTAGAACGATAATAAATTTTGATTTAACCAAATCAATATATAAGTATATCTAAATCTATATCAACACTTTGATATAACCGAGATATATTCTAAATATATTTATTTACATAAAATATTGATACATTAGTATAATGCGTATGTTAAAATGTAAATATTATATTTGTACAAACAACAACTTTAAAACACGTTAGTTCACTCGAAAACAAACAACATGTGAAAACTAATTGATTACAATAATCATAATGTTCATATTAAATAAAACTATTTCGAACATAAGCGTATTAGTTTTCAAGAACACTGCAAACAAGAGACTACTAGGTGTTTTGCCCGCACTTGCGGGCTTAATAATTTTACTAATATCTATAAATAAATATATAATCAATTTATGTAAATTATAATAAATTATTGTTCATAGACTCAAAATATTTAATAATAAACTAAAGAAATTCTTTCTATATATAAAATTTTTCATAATCATATAAATAATTTTCATTACACAACTTATATTTGAAAATACTCATAAACTTAAAATATTTTGTAATAAATTAATATCATTTTTAGACATAACAAAAAAGTATAAAAAATTATCTTTAATAATGTTTTGGATAACACAATATAAATTATCTATACATAAAGTCTTTGCGAACTGATTTTTCATAATTAACTATATATTAACAAATAGAATTATTTTTCAATGTTAAAAAAAAAAGACTTTATAACACAATATAAAAAAAGTTAGATAAAGATAATTATCAAATTCATGAGATTCATTTTTTAATTTAGAATTAATTATATGTTAACAAATATAATTATTTTTCAAGGTTGATAAAGACTTTATCACATAATATAAAAAAAATTAAAATAAGGATAATTATCAAATAAATGAAATTCATTTTTAATTTATAATTAATTATATATTAACTAATGTAATTATTTTTCAAGGTTAATAAAGACTTTATAACCCAATATAAAATAGTTTTAGATAAAGATAAATCTAAAATCATTGAAATTCGTTTTTTATTTATGTTTAATTATATTAAAATTTTTAATTATTCATTAAGGATATAAACGATATTAACCGCTCTAACTTTCAACGTGAGAACTCTGTTGCAAAAAAATCATTCACAAATAATAGTATAGATTACTTAAATCACAGAAAGTTACAAATTAATCAGCAAATTCACTTAGATTTTATAATTGAAAATATATTTTTAAGATAACAATCTAATACAAAAGAATTAACATATTTTCTAAAAATATAATATTATTAACATAAATTCGTTTTTATTATATAATAAATTATTTAAACATGAAAATAAGCAAAATAACCTAAAATCATGGAGAAGTTGACAACTAAGCAAATTTACTTCTTAAATAATGTTATAGATTATTTAAACATGAAAATAAGCAAAATAACCTAAAATCATAGAGAAGTTGACAAATAAGCAAAATTACTTCTAAAATAATAATTGAAAAATATATTTTTAAGATAACAATCTAATACAAAAGAATTAACATATTTTCTAAAAATATAATATTATTAACATAAATTCGTTTTTATTATATAATAAATTATTTAAACATGAAAATAAGCAAAATAATCTAAAATCATGGAGAAGTTGACAACTAAGCAAATTTACTTCTCAAATAATGTTATAGATACGTGTTTGGCTATTTCTTATTGCTGTAATTTAATGAGCCGGTTATATATCTAATATATAAATCAAACTATTTGTACCGTAATCAAATTAGGTTTTTCTTAACATGCGAGCGTATCGATCTTAAGTAATCAATATTACTAGAATCATTCATCTATCTATACCAAATTATAGATTTAACAAGATTTAATTTCAGCATTCAAACAAGCAAGCTCTGATACCACTATAGGAATTCATACCGGTTTATAACGATTTATAAAACAACCTATGAATTTTATTAGCCTAGAATCTCATGTTAATACTGAAATAAATCTAGATCTTTAGGGTTTCGAATATACCTGGTTATTCGCAGCGGAAAAATGAATACACCAAGTCGAGATTTTGAGCACTCCAATTGTCGTGCCTCTACCGATATCCACACGCACACAAACTGGATCAGAACGGAATGCTAGTGCCGTCAAGATCAGATCTTAAAACTTTGACAAACGCTTTGTCTCTATAGCTTCTAGGGTCTACGTGAGATGTGATAATCTCACAAAACCATCACCGTATATCTCTAAAATATTATTTGAGAAGTCACTTTCTTAAGTGTCGCGCTCACGTTAACTCTCACGCTGGTTGATTACTATGATACCCCTAATAAATTAAAAATACAATTAAATATTATTTCCTTTTTAAAAATTTCCAAATAACAATATAAAATAAAAAGGAAACATTTATATAATTTACAAAACTATTTAAACACGAAAATATAAGTATATATAATATGGTTTAATAAAAAAAAGGAAAGTTCACAAAATAGTAATAATTAATTTAAATATATTTTAAATAACATAAAATATACCTTTGAAGTAATAAAATACTTTATATCTATATCTTCTTAGATAAAAAAACAATATCTGTACATAATGAGATTTCATAAAAAAAAATTCACACAAAAAATATTGCTATTAGAAAAAGAAATATTTTTTCCTTAAAAAATAATTTTAAACAATAAAAAGAAAATATATATATATATATATATATATATATATATTCAAAATAATTATGATTACATAAAATAATCAACTAAGATAAACTGATATATGTTTAACTGACATTTTTTTTATAATTAGTATTATTGAAATTATTTTTAGTATATTTATTTGACTATAATATGTTACAATTACAGTAAAAATATAAATTCTGTTTTACTTATATAGTATAATTTCTCAAAAACAATCACTTTTTACTGAATATTTTAAGAGATACTAAAAATAAAACTAAAAATAAATTTAATGATAAACATCTTTTGATCAAGTAACTACAGTTATTTTAAAATATCATAACACTATATAATTTAACGAGGTAGATATATTATATCTTAATAGTTAAAATTATATGTTCTAAGAATAAGGATTCAGATTTACTTAAGTATTTTGAATATGGTTATATTAAGTTTCACAAACATAAAAACAGAAAATAACTACAATTATTTTAAAATACCATAACACTATATAATTTAACGAGGTAGATGTATTATATTTTAATAGTTAAAATTATCTGTTTTCTTAATAAACTTTTGATTTTTAATTTTGTTTTTATATTTTTGAAACTTAATATAACCATAGTCAAATACTTAAGCAAATCAGAATCCTTATTTTAAAATTATTTAAAATAAATTTCAGTTTACCATCCAAACAATCTAAATCATAAATTTATTTAGAATTTATAAAATATGTTAACTATTGTAAACAAACAATATAAATGCAAATAAGACAATTAATCAAAAATTTTATATTTTAAAATATAAAAGATAATAGTTGAATTCAGAGAAATAGATAGAATCCAATATATCTAAATGATAACTAAATCGACCGTAAAAATAATAAAACAGACTAAATATAACATATCTAAAATTATATATATAATTAAAGTAATCTATACTATTATCTAAGAAGTAAATTTGCTTAGTTGTCATGTTCTCCATAAGTTTAGGTATTTTTATTTGCTTATGATATTTTAATATTTATATATAATTTATTTATAAATAAAACGAATTTATATTCATATATCATATTTTTTTTAAATAAGATAAATCTTGTGAATTATGTTGTTATCTTTAAATATATTTTTATATATAAAACTTAAATTTTAAATTAATATATAAAGAATATTTATTTATTATATCGCTTAAAGGAATTTATATTAATAATTTTTTATATTTTTCTAAAATATTCTTATGTATTATGTTGTTATGTTGAAAATATATTTCCTATTAGAAACTTAAAATTAGGATATATAAAAATTATATTATCTATACTATTATTTGCGAAGTGATTTTTCGCAACAGAACTCCCACGTTAAAAGTTAGGACGGTTAATATCGTTTATACCCTTAATGAATAAATTATATGAATTAATTAAATATTATATAAGAAGTAAATTTGCTTAGTTGTCATGTTCTCCATAAGTTTATGTATTTTTATTTGTTTATGATATTTTTAATATTTATATATAATTTATTTATAAATAAAAAGAATTGATATTCATATATCATATTTTTTTAAAATAAGATAATTCTTGTGAATTATGTTGTTATCTTAAAATATATTTTATATATAAAACTTAAATTTTAAATTAAGATATAAAGATTATTTATTTATTATATCGCTAAAAGGAATTTATATTAATAATTTTTTATTTTTTTCTAAAATAAAAATAATTCTTATGTATTATGTTGTTATGTTGAAAATATATTTCCTATTAGAAACTTAAAATTAAGATATATAAAAATTATATTATCTATACTATTATTTGCGAAGTGATTTTTCGCAACAGAACTCCCACGTTAAAAGTTAGAGCGGTTAATATCGTTTATACCCTTAATGAATAAATTATATGAATTAATTAAATATAAAAACGAATTTAAATTTATCTAATTAGATAAGTTATTTTAAATAATAACAATAAGAGTTATCCAAAATCTAAAAATATATTTTATTTTTAAAAGATAATTCCTATATATTGTATTGTTATCCGAAAATTATCTTTTGATAAAATATTTAAAAAGTCAAAAGCAGAAAACAAAAATTACATATTAATTAATTAAAATTCTTAAATTTATATAATTGAAAAGATAATATTGAATCATTTTTAAGATAAATAAAAAAATTCAAAATGAAAACAAAAATAATAATTTATGCTTCTAATTTTTTATTATTAATATATTTACTAACAAATAATTATAAAAGACTTAAGCCCGCTTGGCGGGCAAAACACCTAGTGTTTATGTAATGAACAAGTGATTAACCTAATTCATTAAAGGGCCAGGCCCATGCATGCACGTGACAATCACTTTGGTCAAATGATAATTACTTATCATTATCATGTATATACATCTTTATGTATATCTTATAATATATATCATATATATATATATATATATATATATATATTATTCCTAGAACTCATTATCTTTGATCCAATTTGTTTAGGTGTGTGACCCTATAGGATCATATAAAATTAGTAATAGATTCTCAATCTATAGATTATAAGCCGTTTCTAGCAAAACATTATAACCACCTAATTTTATATAATTGTCAAATCTCGACGTTTCGACTTAAACAAGAGTAAGTATAAATGATTTTAGGACATTCCTAACAGACCGTAGGGAACCTCTTCCTTTGATAACAATTAACGACGTCCAAAACAATTACTCTGCTACTGTTGTTGTTGTCGCAAGATAAAAGTATTTGCTTTGTTTTAAGTTATCGAGAGAGAACCAAACTTATAAATGTGTGTTGGTCCACTATTTGCAGGAAGAATAAGTTCAAAAGTCTAATCCTTCTTTTGCTCCGGAAACTTTCTCTGACGAACTAAAGAAAGAGGTCCCCACTTGAAATTTGTTTCTGCCCTTTTTTTTTTGTTTTGTTTACCTATGGATCTTCTCCCTTCCAGTTTCCCTTTTGTTATTTATTTATTTATAAATGTGAAATCAGGCAAGCATGTTATTCAAGAAACTGTACCTGAAGTTGAATTCTCTCTCCCACTGGAAGAGGTAAATTCTATTGTTTACTATCAACTGTTTTTGTCTGTTTGATATTGAGATAAGAGCACCATTGCAGTAAGCGTTTTCTTCAATGTGTATTTTTGTATAGGTTGCACCAGTGGCAGTGGCAGATGCAGCAATGCTTGCTCCAGAGGAAATATTTCTGGGGACAGGCAAAATAAAGGAAGAGTCAGCGCTTACACAGGAAGAGAGAAAGAGGAGTAGAGCTAAGAAGATGAGAAAGTTCAAAGGTAAGGAAGAAAATGTCTTATGGGCGAATATTTTTCACTCTGTCAAAAAAAAAAAAAAAAAAACGAGCACAAAATCTAAATATGGAGGCAAGTTGGCGTACATGGTCTTATTCGGTTCAAATTTTATCACATATTTTCTTCTTCTTGTCAGCTATTATCTGCTAATCCTTTGCTGTGTAGGTGCATGGAAGAGTGGACAACGTTGCTGTTGGGAAGCTTTCACTTAGCCTCACGCACCTTAATAAAGAAAGCATGTCTATCTTCGGTACTCAGCTCAGAGATGCCCTCAAAAGCCTCCTGCCATTCACGCAATCCATACCACTTACTATTGAATATCTCAACACTGCTTCTCTTGGTCCCAAGAAAGACTATGGAACCAACAGGTAAGAAGAATCCATCAGAGCTTTGAATCATCATTGTCTTGAGATACCATCATGTAATTTTTTTTTATGACCAGATTGGTGCCTGGAGTTCTACAAGTTGCTGATGGCACACACTTGATATTGGATGAAACAGAGTTGCAACCAGGAACCTTGAATTCTGTTGGAGTTGAGAATGCAAACCTGCTTAAAAACCTCTTGGAATGTCAAAAGGTAAAAGCAATCTCATTCATTCATTCACTCATCACTTTGATCAGATTTCAGATATGAATTATGGAATCTGCTTGTGCTATTTCAGGTGGAGTATGATTTTCAATATTTTAAAATGGAAATGGCCACTGCTGCTCAGATGCTCATTTTCTCCGAGGGAAAATCAAACATAATGCCTGCTGATATGGTTCTACCGTTTCAACCTTCTCAAGTGAATCCATTGCAAGTCATCACACAAGAAACAGCACAAGCTTGGAGGTGTTACTTAGCTACTTGCAAATCCTTACCTCACTCCATTGGGCAAGAATTGCAACAAGTGAGTCTTGTGTTAGAATCTATGGCAATAGTGTCAACAAACTATTGAGTCTACTATAGCTACTAAATTCATTTTCTTGCAGGTATTGGAGAGTGATTTGGTTGCAGCAAGACAAACTGATCGTAGTTTAGGTAGCCAAGACTTGAGCAGGTACTAAAGCCTTACTAAGTTTTATTCTCATCAAACTTGGAATAGCTTTCAATTTTGTTTTGTTCGGTTTATGCAGATTGTTGACTATGGCTCGCATGATGTCTGTGAGGTATGGTGAGGCTACGCTTTCACTAGAGCACTGGCAAATGGTGTTGGAGCTAGAAAGACTTAGGAAGGAGAGGCTCAAGTAAAACAATGGTTTGTAGCTAATTTGGATATTGTAATCTTCACTTTGTTATGATAACGAACAANTTTTGTTTTGTTCGGTTTATGCAGATTGTTGACTATGGCTCGCATGATGTCTGTGAGGTATGGTGAGGCTACGCTTTCACTAGAGCACTGGCAAATGGTGTTGGAGCTAGAAAGACTTAGGAAGGAGAGGCTCAAGTAAAACAATGGTTTGTAGCTAATTTGGATATTGTAATCTTCACTTTGTTATGATAACGAACAATGGTTTCAGCTTTTAAATGATTTGGAAAACTTTACCTTTATAAACATAAATCATCCTTAATCTCACAAGGTAATCAAACAGAGTAGCAAACTTTAAACTTCAATAAGTTAAAAGAAACAAAGAACGCTATAAAGATTTATTGCCTAGCAAGTAAACATACAACCTCAACCATAACCGTATCTATGTTTAACGTAACAACTATTACATAACTCATACATAAACCATTCCTCACTAGCCTCATCGTTATTCTCCACAGCTGATTGATCTTCCACGACCGAACCTTGAGCTTCTTTTTGTCTTCTTCTAGGACCAATCGGAGTTGGCAATGGACCACGGGCTCTTGATGCAAACAAAGGACGTTCCAAGTACTGTCTCTTTTCAGGAGGACTTGAGATTGGCTGTAAAATTCGACCAGAGACTCTTTGCATAATAAAAGGATGGTTCAAAAGCTCAGTTGCTGAAGCCCTATTCCAAGGATGCCAAGCATGGCACTGTCTCAAGAAGTCTATAGCCACAGGAGAGATCTCTTGCTCAAGCTGCCACACGTAAGTGACTCCCGTAGCCATCTCCATTGCCTTACCTCCAAACATCTCAAACACCACACACCCTAACGACCATATATCAAGCGCCTGTCCAATCAATCCCTCAGGATCCTCAGAAACTTCCGGAGGCATATACATATTCGTACCAGCAGACTTCAACACAGAATATGTATTAGGCTCCTTTGATAAACCAAAGTCAGCAAGCTTAGCATCCCACGGCTCTCCAAAAGAGGTTGAAGGGAAGAGGAGTATGTTATCCGGCTTGAGGTCACAGTGAACATAACCGTCTAAGTGAAGAGCCTCAAGTCCTTGTAAGATCATACGAGTGGTGCGTCCAATCACGTGCTCAGGCAATGGTTTCCCACGGAAAGATGATATAACTTCTTCTAGACTACCTAATGATGCATACTCCATATATATGTAGCAATCTTTGAGGAACATACCTAAGTGAAGATGCTCACTAGAGGCTTGAACGATGCGAGGATGGTTCCGGAAGTTAAGCATGATCCTAAGCTCTTTCTTGAGATTTTCCTTGAGTCTTATTGAAGATGTTTTTTTAGCGTAAAGTCCATAGCCAGGGTGAGCCTTGAGAGTCACGGAACCGAAGGCTCCTTGGCCAAGAACACGAACAGTTTGCAATGAAAGTTCGTCCACGTATAGAGGCTCCTCGTACCTAATATCCATTGTGGCTTGTAAGCTAATCTCTTAGCTCTATTTGGATCTTTAGGGAGTGTTGATTAAGAAGTGCTTACCTTAATCTCTATTTATAGTTGACATCGGTGGATTCTAACTCCATTTACTGTTAGGAATTGTTTTTTTTTTTTTGTTGGGTTCCTGAGTTGACTTGAAATAGGTATATCTTCCTATGTCACTCCTATTTCATCTTAGATTATGAAAAGTGTCACTTTATACTCACCGTTTCCCTATTTTCTTGAGTTGTTTGTTTGCTTAATTTCCTTTTGCATAGATTAGCTTTATCTCGTTTTATTTGATTCTCAAATAATTATATTGTCTTTGTCAAAAATAATAATAATTATATTGTCCAATTTATTTTTTAATTATATTGAATCCATGTTTTTTTTTCGTTTATAATTTACTTTGATTAAAACCAAAATAGGCATGGACATTGAATATCCGGTTTAAGTTTTGATTGGTTTCCATTATGTCTGAATCTAGGCCTGGGCATATTATCCATAATCCGAAACCGAACCCGAATCCGAACCGAAAAACTCAAACCCGACCGGTTATGGATCTTTCAAAATACCCGATCGGGTTTGATATGATGATACTTTGGTTACTGGGTTCGGGTTCGGTTTAATCCGATATCCGAACTAAAACCCGAAATAACCGATTATATGTATAATGTACAGTAAGTATATACACGTATTAATCATTATTTGATTTTGACAATTTCCAAGAAGGCACAACCACGCTTTGTTATTTTCAATTCTAAGACACAACTAAGTCTAGACACAACCACACCTTTCATAATAACCTTAGGGGCAATTCCTCGTCTTCCTAGTTTCAAAAACATAATCTCCTATTAAAATAAGGTGTTTGATCGAAGAGTATGTTCAGAAACACAAACATGCAATTCTCTATATCTCCTCCACCATCTTTGATTTCAAGAACTCAATCCGAGGTAAGGGCTTGATTTTCAATCTGAGTCTTCTGTGTCATATGAATCATAGTAATCTGTTTGCGGTTTTGTCTCAATTTGTTTTCCATTTTAAAACTTTATGTTGCTATTATCGATATTGGTGTGTTGTTGCAAACATTTTTACTAAGTTTGAGTTTATTAATTTTGATAGACATGTTTCTTAGTTCTTATCTAGTCAACTTATGAGTGTTTATTTATTTGTTTTCTTTGAAGTTTACTTTAGTTAATCCGAACCCGATACAGTAAAACCCGAACCCAAATGATATATGGTAACTTCAGAATAATCCGAATCCGAACCGAAACCGATGTGTTATATCCGATCCCGATCCGAATTTAAGAATTTCTTAAAATGGGACCTAAGAGGTGTTACAAAAAAGAACCGATATCCGAAATACCTGATCCAAACCCGAACGGGTACCCGAACGCCCAGGCCTATCTGAATCTTTCGAGTTTTTAAGATTTGGACATATCAAAATATTTTTGTAAATTTTTGATTTGGATCTTGGCCGTTTTTTAATCTAAAAACCCTTCAAATTTTCCCTTAAATCTATCAAATTTATTAGCAATTTGTAAAATAAAAAATAAATAATTAGTTATTGAAACATTTTATATATTTAACACTTGAAATTTCATTATTATTTACTACTTAGAATGTCAGAAAAAGAACATTGCAAACTAAGAACACTAACCATATATATATTAGATATTTATGTTTTTAGATCGACAGATTGATTCTTATCAAATCATATCTATGCTCAAATTCTCTCCAGAGTCAAGGAATCTCCTTCTCTCTTCTTGATATTCCATAAGCTTCTCTCTTCTCAGATCTCAAATCCAAACCGTTATCTGTTGTTTATTGATATGAGTCTTCTTCTGTTTGTGAAGTATCTGAGATTGTATAATGTAGAGAACTCCTCGCTAATCTTACAACTATACTCTCGTGCCAATTTCTCGACTGTTGTTTCGAGAATGAATCAACTTCTGACACCTCTGGCTCTGATGGGTTTATCCAAAGGTTTGGTCTTCGTTTTTAAGATAGCATCTTTCTCAGTTGCTCTTACTTGTTATAGTGACCTTTTACATTCGTTTTTCAGGCAAACACAGTAGAATTGGTAGACATTGCTACATCTGTTCTCTACTCTCACGAAAAAGGTCTGCTTCTTTCTTAAACTCTTCCCAAGGTCACTTCTCAAAGATGGATACAATCTAAGTTTTACAATAGGAGTCTTTGGTAAACTGTATAAATTCATGCACTTTTCTTAGTTTTATTCAGATGTTTTTGAGTTTAGAATCAATGCAAAGTACTATATTGTTGTTAAGTTGAAATACGAGAATCACAAGTTTTGATTTAATCAAAATTAATTTTTGCTGTTCTTTTTTGGAGTTACTTTTAGGGTTTTAAGTGCTAGGGGATTTGAATA
>CAKOAT010193821.1:22113-48398 GCA_932364175.1 Eruca vesicaria subsp. sativa | reverse complement strand
AGTCTTGAAGTTATTTGAGTGATTTGGATGAAATTTTAAAAACACAAATAAAGATCTTTAGGTGATTTGATAAGATATCTAGTAAAGATTTTAAAGTAGTTTAGGTGATTTGAGAATTAAAGGATGTGAAGAAAGTTCTGAACCTCACAGAAGTGTTGTTAGTCATCGATGCTATGACTGGACAAGAAGCTGCATGATATACTATATACATACGACATATTACCGACAAGTTTACCAACTAGTTGTTGGTAGTTTACAATATATTACCACAGACTAATGTTTATTGAATATGTTAAAACTATGTCAAACATTAATCTACTGAATGAATCAAAAAGAAAAAAACTGCCTTCTCTTCAACAACGTATCCATAAAGAAGTTGAGAGATGGTAGATCGAACTCTTGCATTGTTTAAAGCTCCTCTTAGCTTGCGTTCGAGAGTATTAGCCAACACATCGTTGATTTGGCTCCACAACTATACAAAAGATAAGGATAAGGAGAGTAAGAAGTATAAAGAGAGTAAAAGTGAGAAGCTTTATGATGGTGATGATCACCATAGATCTAAGGGTTCCTCTGATAAAACTGGTATGATAATCCCAAAGCCTTTTAGTTTATGTCTTTGGATGTTCCTTTTGAGACACAGTTTTGGTTGCAGTCTGTCGAGATTCATTTTTTTCTCTTGTGTTTGTGTATGAATTAAACATCATGGTTTAATTGACTTGAGTTTGTGACTTTGTGTTTGATGTTCCTTTTGAGACACATTTTTGGTTGGTCTGTCATGATCCATTTGGTTTCCCTCGTGCTTGTGTATGAATCATTGTTCTGGTTTTATTTGACTTGATTGCTTATCTTTGATGTTGCTTCTGAGACACATTTTTGGTTGAGCCTGTGAAGATCCATCTGTTGTCTCTCGTGTTTGTGTATGAATTGTGGATAATAAGCTTACATGATACCTTTTCTAGTAATGAGAATCTTTACATACCTAAGTGTAGTCTTTTGGATCAATGTTGTGATTAGCACTTGCAGATATATGGAGTTAGTGTTGCTTTAATTGTTATAATATTCGAGGCAGTATGTAACTGGTTAAAAACTTATATGAAAAAATTGCAAACGCTAGTTAGTTAGATGTTTTATATAACTGAAGGATTTTGGAAACTGCAAAAGGTTATCTTTCATTGGGTTTATTGATCTTTAAGTTTATTTTTGGATTCAGAGTCGAAAGGTGAGGATCAGCAAAGGAGTCTAGGCACTGAAACCCATACTGAGAAGCGATCAAGGCGTAAGAGGGATGATCATGGTGTTGGAGAGAAAGGAAGAAAAGAATTACACTTTCTCGGTCTACTTACACTTTCAGACATTCAGGAATTTAGCAAAGGAAGAAAAGAAGGAAGCAAGGGACCCAAGGTATGAATTAGAATACACTTTTATTGCCTTTCTTTTGGTAACCTGATCAAATAGTTGAACCACTGCTTTGGTTTAGGAGATTTTGGTTAATGATATATATTCGATGAGTGGAGGAGGATCTAAAGTGTCGTGGACTGTGACACCTGATATGGATCTTCTCGCTGCCCAAACAATCATGAACAAGCATGAAATATCTCATGTTCCGGTCGTTTCAGGCGGCAGTGATTCTCACAGAATACACCCTGTTGGGGTCCTAGATAAAGAATGCATCACTGTAACACGCAGGTATGCTTACATCTATTATTCCTTAAGTTTGAACTTCTTCATATGGAATCATTTTTTGAACTTCTTCTCCCATTCCCGTGCAGCTACTGCACTGGAGATGATTTCTAATTTTTCTTTGGTTTGATCTGGCAGAGCTCTAGCAACCAGGATGCAAAAGCCTATGCTTCCCTTCTCAATGTTCTTGCACCTGAACACTGCGATCCAGCTACTCTAAACGCCGAGGATGATCTCGAAAGGGCTAACATGGTCCTTGAACACGCAGAGAGAATGAACTGCAAACGGTACTTGACTGCAGAAGAGATAGTTGAGAACTACTACTGAAACATTTAGTAGCTTAGGGACTTTTGTTTCTAATGACAAAAGTGCTTTGGAAATGAGGCTATACTTGTCTTGAAATGAGGCTATATCAATGAGGATTATGGAAAATTAGACATATCATTCTATGACGTTAAAAAGGTTTACAAACTAATTATTGAAATATGATTATAAATGAATTATACAATGATTATAAACTAATTAGAAAGGCGTATAAACTAATTTATAAAAACTTATAATTAATTTATAAGGATTTATAAAATCATTATATAAGGTTTCTAAACTGGTTTGTAAAGGTTTATAAACTAATTTAATAAGGTTACTAAGTTAATGTATAAAAAGTTTATAAAATGATTCATAAAGGTTTATAAGTTAATTTAGAAGAGATAAACTAATTTATAAAGGCTTATAAACTAATTTAAGGGTTTAGAAGTTTTTATAAATCTTTATAAATTTACTTTTTATTCTTATAGATGTTTTATAATCCCTAATAAATTATTTAAACGCCTTTATAAAATGTTTTAACTTTATAACTGAATTACCTTTAGAATTTACAAGTCCTTATAAATGATTTTATAAACCCTTATAAATAATATTATATATTCTTATAAATGATTTATAGATTATAATAAAAAAATATATATTCTTATAAATTATAAACTCTTGAAAATAGTTTAGAATTTAGAGAAAGTCTTTTACAAATCCTTGCAAATGATTTATAAATATTAATGGTTCATAAAAAGTTTTATAAACTATTATAAATGGTTTATATACAAAACTATTGTATATATTCATATGATTTATTTTATAAACATTTATAAACAAACATGAATAGCTTTATTAATCATTATAGATACTTCCTTCTTGCAAATACAATTGATCCATCGAAGAATATACATAAATAAATTGAAAGATGGATCATACTAAATGGCGTATTTCTTGGCATATGTGATGAGCATTTTGGTTGTAGTGACTGGCAAGGCTTAGTATACACAGTATATGAGGTGGAAGGTTAGTGTTTTGGAAGTGTAACGTTATGTTTTGCTACTTATGAGATTCATGTCTTGTATGTGTTTTGTGTAGAATATCTAGACAAACAGTGGAATTGTAGCATGAGTTTGTTGAGCTACAAAACTGTTTTTTATATTCATATGATTGGTTTTATAAATCTTTATGAAGACACATAAATAAGTTTATTAATCATTATAGATACTTCCTTCTTGCAAACACAATTAATCCACTGAAGAATACATAAATAGATTGAAAGACAGAACATATGATGTATTTTTTATGAATGATTTAGGGACTTTAGGACTTTATAGAGGCATGAAGAAACAAATTGTTTACATACCCTTTATAAAAGGTTTATAGACTCTTTATAAATGATTAATAAGCAGTTATAAATGGTTTCTAAACTTTCTAAGAACTTTTATGAACTTTATAAATGTTTTATAAACCCTTATAAATTATTTACATGCCTTTGTAAACCTTATAAATTATTTACATTCCTTTATAAGCCTTTATAAATGGTATAGACTTACAAATAATTTTACATATCTTTATAAATTGTTTTATAAACCTTTATAAAGGTATATAATCTTTATAAATTGTTTTTATAAACATTTATACATACCTTTATAAACCGTTATAAATTATCATACAAACCATTATAAATTGTTTTATAAACCTTTCTAAATGGTTATATATTATTTTAAATGATTTAGGGACCTTTTAATTGCTCTCTAAACCTTTTGGACATGTTAGCATTATGGCTATAGGTATAAGTACTTGTACATGGTTTTATAAACCCTTATAAATAATTTTATAAACCTTTCTAAATATTTATAAGTGTTTTATAAACTTTATAAATATTCATACAAGGTTTAATAAACTTTATAAATATTCATACAAGGTTTTATAAACTCTTATAAAATTGAAAAATGGTTCATAACACTACTTCTCCCTCCTTCCATTGCTCTCTCTTTTCCACACTCCTCCTTCCATTCTCCCTCCTTCCACTGGAAATTCCCTACAAGCATATTCAAAGCTGAGACTCGCTGCCACAAAATGAATAGGATTGTACAACAGTTAAAGAAGACAAGACCAACCAGAGAGTTTGGGATTGAACGTTTTGAAGGAATAACTGATGCTCTCCTCTGTTACATAGCATCAAGTAATGGATTTCGGACCAGTCGCATGGGGAAGATGTGTTGTTCCATACGCGGAGAGACGGTGGGTCTCCGAGAGCGCGCTTTAGGTCAAGGAGGGTTGACCGTTCGTCGAGCTGGGAAATTACGAAAAAGGGTAGTGAGGTGAGGAAGACGAAGAGGAGGGGTAAGTGTAAATGGGTCATATTGTGGTTTTGGTTGGTTGGGGTTTTAAAGTAGCCGAGACAACCCTCCCAGGTGGTTTCGCCGTACTTGTTCCAGCTTCTGAAGAAATCACAGGCTTTTTAACGAGAGGCACTTTAGTGTCTTTATCTGATGAAGTTTTAACCGCAGCGTAAGCCTCGTCTTGTGTTACCCAACGTCCTGTTTCATTACCAGTGTAAGCACAGACAAAGAAATAATAGTATGTTTGATAGCAAGTGAAGGAAAAAGCCTGATAAAACTATAACATACCTATCGAGTCACTGTAGTAGAATCCAGACTTTGAGTCATAGTGCAGACCATTGATCTGGTTGTAATAATAGCCCGAAGCAGCGTCAAGAACCCAATCTGCCATAACAATATGATTACTACATGAGACGAAATAACACATCTATGAGCTAAGAAAAGTTTCAATCAAAATGGTGAAAGAACCTGAAGAGTGACTCAAAAGAGGCAACCATTTCGCTCACTGGTGATGATTCTCTATACAGTAGTTATAGGCAATTAAAACTTATAGTAGTAAAAAAAGTCTTTTTGCAAACTGTGTAAGACACAATGGAAGAATCAGAAGTTGCCTATGACTCACATATTCAATTCCATTGATCTTTAAAAAGAATGGCAGCTAAAGCAACAACCGGTGAACTTAACAACAAAACATGCTAATGGGAGACACAGATGATAAGAGAGATACTTACCATGTGTACCATCCTAAGGTGCACCGTTTGCTTTGGAAACTTCATGAGCAGTTGCTATGTCTTTCTGATAGCTACGACTTGCTTTCTGAAACAGATACAATGGGATCAAATCAATAAGTTGATTGACAAAAGAAACAAGAGATGATTAAAACTACTTACAGCTTCGATCTGTTGGAGGAGTTTCTCGTTTTTTTTTTAGCTCTTTGTGTTTGGCAGCGCTCTTCTCACGCATATCAGTGAGCTTCTTCTCGACACATTCACGGTGATGTTTACCGAGCTCATGCTTTCTGGTACTTGCTCACGCCATCTTCTTCTTCTTCTTCTACGAAAACACAAAGTAAATTGTACTTTACCTAACTCCTGCAGATGTAAAAGTAGGCTCAAACCCATGAACAAAGCAACACACACTATGACCTGATAACACACACACACATCAGTTGCATCACTAAGCCTTTTTAATTTCTAAATCTTGCAGAGAAGAATCGTTATACCTTCTCTGGTTACACCAAAGATTCTGATGACTGCAGCTTCTCTGATGTTATATTCATCTTCTTCTTCCCACGGCATGATTTTCTCCAAGTACATGATTATGTCTGTCCCCGTCCTTGAACCGTGAACAGACTGAAACGCCGGAGGTTTAGATTTAGAAGAGGAAGACAGCAACATAGAGAAGGTGTTGTTGACATGACGCTGATTCAGGTTGACGTTGTGTCTAGCCACAGGAGAGGAGAAGGAGGAGGGGTGAGGGGTGAGGGGTGAGGGNGCATGATTTTCTCCAAGTACATGATTATGTCTGTCCCCGTCCTTGAACCGTGAACAGACTGAAACGCCGGAGGTTTAGATTTAGAAGAGGAAGACAGCAACATAGAGAAGGTGTTGTTGACATGACGCTGATTCAGGTTGACGTTGTGTCTAGCCACAGGAGAGGAGAAGGAGGAGGGGTGAGGGGTGAGGGGTGAGGGAGAGACATGGCGACTTCGTTCTTCCACGGATTTGAGATCTGGCAAGTAGAGAAACGGTGTGGCTTTGAATCTCGATTCTCCGGAATAGACTTGATTGTGTCGCTGGCTACGTGAGAGAGAGAAGATTGCGCGACGGCTGATTATGTGAGGAGCTGATTGTGTGAGGAGCTGATTTTGTCGCCGGCTCTGTGAGAGAGAGACGCTCGATCTCGTAGCCGCCGGATACTTACGAGAGAGAAGACAATGGTTAGGAAAAACAAGGTAAGGTTAGTATAGTCTTTTACATATTAATGATTGAGGTATTTATGAAAATGTCTCCCTTCTTGAGGTAAAAGTGAATTAGTGTACCTAATAATGTGTATTTATGCAATTCTCCCATTTGAATAAGCAAAAGAAATTTAGGCTTACACTTATGTTGGCAGAGCTAATGCTAAAACAAAAAAAAATTAACATTTATATGAGTATTGATCACAAGATAACAATTTTGAAAATTTTCACAGTTGAGAAAAATATAAAAAGGAATTTTTAAATTACGCAGCCTTTTCTAAAAATATATATTTAGACCTAAGCTTGGAACCTAAGCATAAAAAATTATCAAACAGTTAAAAACTTCTAAATTGTTAAAATCAATATATCAGATGTTTAATATCTAAGTTAATTCTTTTAAAAAATGACTTTCGTATAAATAAATTTGAAAAATTTAGACAAATTTGGAAATTATGTAAAATTTCAACTAACAAAAAAGATGATTCTTAAACATATATAATAACTATTAATATAAAAGTGCCGAAAGAATATAAAATATGGATAAGAAAAGAATTTCAGGTAATAATAACTAAAAAAATATAACTAAACATATAAAAAATATTGGGAATATAATGGCAAAATTTACATTATACAAAGGTAAAATTTTAAATCGAGAAAAAATGAGTTTGTTATAAATAAATGGAGGTTGAAAAATTTGTGGGACTAATTATATAGGATGAAATAAGTATTTTATAAAATTACTAAACATTGACAATTGGAAAAAAAAATCATGTTTGTGAAGAATATTTATCCTAAAATATATAAAGATTAAGAATTCATATTAATTAACCATATGCGATATGTTTTAAATTAAAGAACTTACTTTAACTCCATAAAAAATTTCAAAATTTCAAATGAGAAGTAACAAAAAAATTACAAAGGCTGCATGTTAATTAACTTGCAATATGACTATATAAGTAAAACCAATATATAGAAAATAAACCCACGCGTAATAAATATGACTATATAAGTAAATACTTGATTTTTTTTAACCTAATATCCATAGAATTGTTACGGAATCTACAGCTTTAAATGTTACATTAGTCTCTAACATAAAACTTGAACAGTTTGGAGATAATGACGGTGTTGATTTCTAATGGGTAAAATAATTATGGGTTGATATATTATTTGTTTATAAACAGTGTATACTGAAATTTCAGTTGTTACAATGCATAGATGATGACGATGAAACTAGATAGCCACTTTGGTGGAACAATGAGGAAAGAAGTTGGCGTTACAAATATCCTAATGAATTGGGTTTTAAAAGTGTTTTGTGGAAAGTATCTGCGATCAATTGGAAGAAGTTTAAAGATTTCAGGCTTTAAATTGAAAATTCAAAGCATCTATTGACCAATGAAAAGCATGGACGAAAAATAAAGAAAAAGGAGTGACAAACACTATCCATATAATATATAAATGTAAAAATTAATGGAAACTTGAATCTAATACATACTGGTTAAAAACTTTATTAGATGTTTCAAATTAATAAAAATTAATATGTTTCTCATAATAGGTAGCACATTTTTACTTTAACAAGACAATAAAAATCGCCAATGACTTCAAAAATATAAAAAGATTAGAGCATGAGGTTCAATACATGTGATAGAGCAACCTCTCATCTACACCTTATCTCAAATATAACAGTCGCATAAACACATCTAATAACATCTTTTGACATTATCCACACTGTTTTTATCCTTCTTTCTGACCAAACATATTGTGCTTATTCTAAACTCAAGTTTGGAACTTTTGCAAACTAAAAAAATTAATTTACTACAAAAGTGAGAAAATCTATATGCAACATTCAAACAGAAAAGCATACCATGTCTCCACTCATATACTATGTTCTATATATTACATAGTTTATATACATATGATACTTCTGTAATATTTTATATTCACACAACATTACTAATTATAATATTCAAAAACTAATTTTTGGAAATACTTAGCATAACTTGAGCTTGGCGAAAATATTTAGTTCAACAAATAATGGTTTAGTGAGAATACGTAATATAATCAAAAATATAACTTCAGATTGAATAACAAAGAAAATATTAAAAAGAGAAAATACATTTACAACAGCATTTCCACGTTTCATCAAACTCATGTCAACAAAATAAAAAAAGGAAAACTCACCTAAAATTTTCCGCATTTTTGTGTCTAATATTTGTTGAAGTTAAATAAAAACAAATGAATTAAGATTAACAAAAATAGAATAGTCCAATTGCTACAATACAAATTAATTAAGGAAAGAGAATCTTTTAATTTTTATAATACAATGAAAGAGAATATTTTAATTTTTATATTTTTGAACTTATACATTTTTTTGAACTTTTTAATTTTTTTGCAATGTTATTAGATTTTTATGTATTTTATTATTTTTTATTAATCTTTATTATTTTATTCATTTTTACCTGTAAAATGAACAGTATCAATCACATATGAACACAACATTATGATCATTTACAAAAGTGATATACAGTTAATCATATATAATTTTAACTCTATAAACTAATACTCGATGAATTAATAAAAACGACAAAAAATAAATTTATTTCAAAGTAGACCAATGGAAAATAAGACATAGTTTGATAAGATGTTTTAATATTTTAAAAAATTATTAGTTAAATATATGACCATATTAAATCATAAATTCATAGTTATCACATATATAAATTTCATATAAACATAAAAAAAAAAACATAGCAATTGTTCCAAAATTTCTATAATTACTATTTATATGAAATTTTTAAACATATAAATTTCATATAAACATAAAAAAAAACATGAATTTATTTTAATTAAAATAAATTGTATTTTGATTTAGAATAAAGCACACGAAGAGTGGAAAATCTAAATAGAAATTGTTCGTAGAAATTCCAGCAAGCAAAAACTAAATTATCTATTACATTCTACATGTTCCTGTTTTTGATTACATATTTTGTTAAACAATTTAAATTATCAATAAAAAATAATTAATTTTTTTTATAAAATGTAATCCGCGCGTAGCGCGGACAAATGATCTACTATTAGATAAATTTCCTAGGATAGTTCTATTTAATTTATTTTTTACAAAAAAATAACCTCCAAGAGAAAAATGAATAGAAGAAATTTACTTCAAAGGTAAATAATCTAGGATTTAATGTTTAAAATTAAAGGATGGGATTTTGGGTGTGGAGTTTAAGATTTTTAAAAAAAAGTATTAAAACTTTTAAAATAGTTTTCAAATGTATTTCAAATTACAGAAAAAAAATATTTTAGAAAACACTGAAGAGAAAAATGACTCATATAATTTGAATTTAAATGTAAATCTATACTCCAAATTCAACCAAATGAAAAAGGGGAAAAAAATCCCCAAAAAAAATGTAGTGAAACTAAAACCAGTCATTTGTCATCAGACAAAAACATGTAAACATTTTGATGATTATATCTCTAGAAGTCTTCTCTGGACAAAAATTCTTAATAAATTTACTTATATATTTGATCGTAAAATTAATTATACGATTTCTAAAAGACTTAATTTGATTAAAAAAAATTGAAATCATGTTATTATTAACAATTCTAAATTATGTAAATTTAAAATTATTAAATTAATTTTTTTACAACATAGAAGTAGAACATAGATTGTAAGTCATGATGGTCCATTCATATTTCGTATATATTAAATATTTTATAAATTAATTTAATATTTAATAAAATATTAGTTTTTATTTAGTTAGTTATTTAATTTCAGAGATTCAGAAACTTTTTAAGAAGTAGCGGATAGTAAATTTAGGGTTGAAGTGTGGGTGTCCGTGGCTATAGAGAAGCCATTCGTTTGATAAGAGAAATAAACTAAAATAACACTTTCAAAACCAAATTCGAAAATGGTTGTTTTTAGAGAGATTTACAAGCTGGGTCACATTCTGTGTTTGTGTAACACAATGGGTCAGTTTGGGTTCCCTAGGCACTTTATTTGTGTTAAAAGTCTAGAGTGGCCTTGAAACCCAAAACCAAGGTTTGTTTAGCTAGTGTGTCTCGTTAGGTTTTTTTTGTTTTTTGAAATTTAATTTTTTTGGTTTTTAATTTGTTGGTTCCATCTCATTTATTTCTATATTCTCCCCCGACGTTCTGTTTTCCCTAATCGAGGAGATTGCAACGGCGAATCGAAAGACGACGACGAAGTAGAAAGCGACGGCAAACGAGATCTCTAACCGGAGGGGAACTTTCGATGACGACAACGCGGAGGCGCGATGGAAAACAACAAGTACCTGGTGAGATTCTAGACCTTTAACTTTCCTTTTATTTTTCGGTGGATTGGGACAATCTGATAATCTGTTTCCTCTAGAACATCATTGGTATTAGTCCGAGTAGTTTGTATCTTGTAGAGAAATTATTGTCGAAGTTGACTATTTGACATTTTTGTTTGTAACGGTTATTAAGTTTCTCTGTTTTGTTACTTTGCAGAGGATTTAGACCTAGCAGATGGCCCAGATGAAAGGTTACCGTTGAGGCTTTTTGCGACAAACAGATATCCAAGCAGGCGTCTTAACGTCTTTTCCAGAGTCGAGTACCTTTTGGTGGTTAGGGATGTTTTGAAAGGGTCTCCTGAGATGGATAAGTTACTGAATTCCTGTTTTGGAGGGCTGTTTGACCTCCCGGTTCGCAGGTGTAGTTATTCTTTAGTGATGATCCACGCGATGTTGGCGAGGCAGGTGGTTACGAAGAAAAAATACGAAGCTTGGCCGGTGTTTGGAGGGGAACCACTCCATTTTTCTCTGGTGGAATTTGGGAACGTCTTTGGGCTTCCATGCGGTGAGTTTGAGGATGGGTATGTACCTGATTTCCAGCCAACGTACAAAGAGGAGGATTATGTGTACTGGGATAAGTTGTTCGATGGTAAAAGGGACATAACAATCCCAGAAGTAGTAAAGATGGTGGTTGAGGACAAAAGTCTTTCACGATCAAGGAAGCTGAAGTTGTGTTTGGTCATAATTGTTGATGGTGTCGTAATTGCGTCTTCTCAGCCACCTCGCCCTATGGTCAAGCATGTAAAGCTGGTTGAAAGCGTGAAGAAGTTCTTGGAGTTCCAATGGGGCAGGGAGTCCTTTTATTGGACAATTAGCACCATGATTCCTGGGAAGAGAATCATTGGCAAATGTGATGATCATGTAGGAGAGTTTTGCATGAAGCTTAGGCAGAACACCAAAAAAATGTCAGGATTCCCATTAACTCTACAGCTTTTGTTGTACCAGTCGGTTCCCCAATTCGTGGCTATGCTTGGCGGTGATGATGAGCTCAAGCTTATAGACTGCGAAAGGCTCAACCTGGTTGACGTTTTAGCGGCTGAATACCACCCAGAAGTAAAGTTTTTAGTTAATGATGTTTTGTTGTACATTTTGTGTAGCGTACAGCTGTACGCCGGAGGTTTTTTTTTCTAGGTTTGTACATAGATACAAGTTGTATTCGTGTTGGTATGGTGTACATTTGTACGACCATTTCGAATTTAGTTAATGATGCTTTGTTGTACATTTCTGTTGATTAATTTATTTAATTTTTTTTTGCCCTGTGCGCAGTTAAAGGTGCAGCCACAGATGGAGGTGGGTGATGACCAACCTGAAAGGTGGGGTGTGTGGGATGATGAGATAGAAGATAGGAGAGTGAAGTACATGGTTGGTCTTATTGAAGCCAGACATACATTCAAGAAGTCAGATTGGGGTGGAGGTGATGCTAAGGAGGTTTTGTATAACCATGTTGAGTATCTCAGAAGTCAGGAGGCAGCCAAAAAAAAGAAAGAAGGAGGTTGTAAATGGGAAGAGGATAAATGGTGGACAACTCGTAATGAAACAGAAGAGGCTGAGTACTTATTTCAAGAAACGTCGTTTGGAGGATGATGATAGGATCAAGGAACTTACTGACCGAGTAGAGCGGCTAGAGAAGTTGGTAGAGATACTAACGAAGAAACTTCGTAGGAGGAAGAGGTCAGGGTTCACCCCTAGGAAGGATGTTTTTCTCAGTTTACATGGGAAGAAGAGAAAAATTGGAAAAAATCCTGACTTTAGTGGGGACCACACAAGGTATGATGATGATAGCCGTCGTGCAGAAGGTTTCATAGGTGGAAGTCCTGCATTTGATGTTGGTGAGGGGAGTGCTCCTGATTTGGTAGCAGAAGATTTAGGGGCACATGCACGAAACTTGAAAGATGAGAGTAGTCGAGATGAAGAGCCTGTGGATGATATGGCAATAGGGGTTGAGCCTATGGATGAGGAATATTTGGAAGCAGAGGCGAAGGATAGTGAGTCAGCTGGGGCAGTTGAAACTAGGTCAGCAAATCAGGGTGACGATGGATTAGGGGCAGAGCCTGGTGATGTTGACGAGGCTGATGTGGAAGGAGAGTCGGAGGACAGTGAGTCTTCTGGGGCTGTTGATAGTATGTCTCCTCCAAATGAAGATGATGTGGAGGAAGAGAATGTTGTGGAGGAAGAGGTGGATGGCAGTGGGTTATATGAGCCAGAGGATGAGGATGCTGTGGTTGAAGAGGCGGATGGCAGTGAGTTCTCTGAGCAAGAGGAAGAGGCGGAGTGTAGTGAGTCCTCTGATAGAAAAGATGATGATGCTGTGGAGGAAGAGGGTGATGGTAGTGAGTCCTCCGAGCCTTCTGACGTGGTCATACCACTTAAGGAAGGTGATGGGATTCCTAGACAGTGGGTTGTTGAAGGAGTGAAAGGTTATCGTGGTGCTATACTTTACTGGGCTACGACTAGTAACTTATTCTACGTAACAGATGAGGAGGTACGTGAAAATATTAGTTTTGTAAGTGTTTGTTTATATCTTTTTAAGTTCTATATTAACAAGTAATTTTTTATTTGTCAGGGTTCGACAGGTCATAATAACTATGGTGGTGGTTTGGTTATAACTGAGGAGGTTAGTTGTTGTTTGATCAATGTTTGGTCTGTCTGAGGTGTTATTGAGTGGGTGTGTGTGTTTTGCAGGGATGTTCGAAAGTCTCTGGGGGAGAGGTTTCTGAGAGTGGTACTGTGGCCAAAAAAATGAGTGGGGAGGTAGTTATTTATTTTTTTGTTCTGGTTTGATGGTTTTCAATGTAGTTGTTTCTAATTTTTTTTGGTGGTTAAGGATGTTGGTGGACTAGACAAGCTGATAGGGGCGATAGTGAAGGAACTTGTTGAATCATTTGGAGATGGAGAGAAGGAAGCAGATGTTGGGGGATGCATCAAGGTATAGTGTACCTGTGTACGGTGAAATGCATTTAGTGTACGCTTGTACAAAGGGTATTGAGTGTACATATGTACCCCTTAGTGGTGAGTACTGAAAAAAAAAAAAAATTCACCGGGTATAGTCGCAACTGGGGGATCAAGTTGTAGATAAGGACTTTCAGTGCGAAAGTGTTGCTGTATCAGAGGGTGGCGTTGCTGCGATTGCAGAACGTGGTGAAGAGGATCCGCACGATGAGGGGGCACAGGTATGTTGTTTTTTGTGTTTTAAAACTTTGATTAATATGGATTGAATGATGACTTGTTTGGTTTGTAGGTTTTCGACGCTGATGTGGGTGCGAATGAGAGCGTTACATGTCTGAGCGACTCGTCACCATGTGAACGTAGTGAGAAGCATAAGCCAGAAGAGTTGGAAGGGAATGTGGCTGCTCTATTGTCTGACTTGGATTGGTTTTTTTATTATAGAGAATGGGAATGGCTGATCGGTCATTTCGAAGCTGACCCTTTTTTTTGGTTTACGTGGCAGTATATTGAGGTTTTGGTAGACTTTATTAGTCAGAGGCATCATGATTGATTGGCGGAGAAGAGGGCTATGTTTGTCGCACCATGGTTTATGGACTGCCTAGCTAGCAAAGCGAGGGCCTTTAATGCTGCAACCTACAAGGGTAGAGTCTTCTCTGACCCAAAACTTGCGAGTTATTTGACTGCTGAAGGGAAGAAGCTTGGTGTGGATGTTGACTTTGTTTATGCACCGATGTTTTGGGGGACGAACCACTGGGTTGGACTGCGGATAAGAATAGCGGACTGGAGTGTTCTTGTGTATGATCCAGATAGAAGTCTTAGACCATTTGATGCTGTGATTTGTATAATGGTTCCTATAGGTAAGATGCTACCTTACTTAGTGCGAAAGGTTTGCCCCTCAGATCATTTGACGGGACATGAGCTAGAACCATTTGGAATCCAGCTGATGGCGGATGGATATCAGAACACCCGTAGTGGGGACTGCGGACCAGTTGCTATGAAACTTATGGAGCTGGCGGCAACTGAGGTTGAGGAGCCGGAGATTGAGGACCTGACAGACGAGTTGGTTGACTATTTCCGTAAGCAGTTTGCCATGGACGTGTACAGGGAGTGGATAGTTCCCTTGTACATGGGCGCGTTGAACTAGATATAAATGTTTAATTTCTTTTTTTTGTTTAACTTAAGGGGTTAGTATTTTGTGTTGTAAGATTTGTAACTGCCTATCTAATGTATTGAAACAGTTTGTACTGGAGACTATTAAGTGAAACGGATCAGTATTGTTGATGTTTATTTTGTATGTGTGTTTTGGTAAGAGTAAACCTACGACATAGATTTTTGAAATTGGAAGGACAGATGAGTACGAGGGCAGTTAGGTGTACAGATGTACAGTGTTAAGAAAGTGTTGTTGGATGTACACTGCCAGAACATAACATGTGTACTGATTAATACGAGTACATAGATTAGTATGGGAATCCTAGTACAATACAAGGTGGGTAAGAAAAGTACAATACAAGGGGGTAAGAAAAGTAGAATACATAGAAGTAGACAAGTGGAGGTCATAGAACATAGGTCAGAACATGATGTTTAAGACCCAAACTAGAGCAAGACCTTGTAGCAAAGGAAGAGGACAATCAAACATATGACCATGTTTCTGAAGCCTTAAAATTCCATCTTGAGACCTTGGATGTCCTGTTCAAATGCAGAGAGCTTAGCTTCTAATCGATGAACGAGTGTGGAGAAGGTGCGGCTTTCTAGTGTAATAGATTGTATTAGACTGGTGGAGTTACTTAAGCGCTTGCCATTTTCTGCAATAGCTGATTCAAGGTCCTGAATTCTTGGTTTTATATCATCTATCTCTTCAACCATCGATTCATCTGTCCATTTGAAAACATGGGACCGATTGTGCTACAGATAAGACATTAGAAATACAATTAAGTTAAAGATAATTTTGAGAAGGAGTAAAATTGTTGATTTTAGGACAAGCATGGAAAATCTCGTTGCCAAAGGGGCAGCTGTGAAATAGATTTTCCGGGTTGTTTCTGGTGCGAGATGTATTTCGTGAGACCCGGGAACCGCAGGTACAGTGGGCTGGGATTCCGTGGCCTGTGTCTACCATAATGAGGAGGCGATTTTTTTTGGAAAAAAGAGAAGGAAGATGAACCCTAATTTTGGGTTAGGTATCGTGTTTTTTCCAACTTTAAAGGGGTTGGGGACATATTTCAAAACGACGTCGTTTGGAAGTTGGTAAACAGTGGAGAAGAGGAAAGTGGGGGCTCAATTAATAAAAGAGGTAACTGTAGTAGAGTATGTTAAGTGGCTGTACAGCATCATGTGTGTAGTACAGTCGTTACGTTGTACATGTGTACAAACAATGAATGAATTTAAACTTGAAAGAACCAAATTAACAGAAGGCGTGCTGTTTAAAAAAGGATCAGTTTAGACATGCACAGTTGTTTTAGACATGTTACACCAAAAAGCTTACAAAAAAAAACAAAAGCACTGATCCGGGGTGAATTTGCTATCCAAAAGGCGGGAGCTATGGATATAAGATTCACCAATTTCAGATTGGGCGTACACAGCGAGTACGGTTATGACGGGTGCCACCACAGCGGCCACATTTGTTGGGAACTTGTTTGGTCTTCTTTGGAACCTAAGGAAACATAAAGAATATAAATGTGAGTATCCTCTTGGATAATAAGCGCTGGTTATTTTAAGAGGGTGTAGATAGGTACCTGAATCTCTTCGGTGGATAGTTTTCTTTTTTCCTGAGGTCGACCAGAGGGGCGACGGGTTTGAGGAGGGTGGATATTAAGATCTGAAATGGCTTTTGGGATTGGGTGGTCACCAAAGGGGGCTTCTGGGAGAATATAGCCAGTGTAGGTATCTATACAGGATTGTGTCTTGTAGCAATCACCAACCAATTGGTTGTAGGGAGACCAGCAGAGTCAGCTGCAAATAGAGCATGGCCACAAGGAATTTATGTTTTTGGAAGACTTGACAAGAACAAACCTTGGTATCTAGGTGTACAGTGTTCCCGTGACCAAAAAGACCCCGCACTGAATAGCTCCATTATTTGGATTGAGATATCTTGCTTCCTTTTGTCAGTTTGATATGTGTCTGAATGACCTTATCAACCTCAAGTATGACAAGACCTATGTGTTTCAATGATTTAGTCCTCCTTGCTGAGAATCACATGTTTAGCATGCGTTGAATGAACATGAACATTTCGACAATTGGGGAAGCTCGGGATTTGGAGATGGCATTGTTTAACTGCTCTACAACGTTGCTAGTGAGAAGATTGTAGCGGTTACCAGGGAAGTAGGTGCGAGACCATTTAGCAGTTCCTATGTCTTCTAGGTATTTGTGGCATGCTGCATTTGCCATTTTGATTTTGTTGAAGTGTTTATCAAAATCCTTCCTCCGAAAAGAGAATGCAGCCTCACAGACCATCTTAGCAAGTCCTCTAGTTTTTGTACCGGGACACAACATTCCTCATTATGTGAACAATACATGCTCTGTGATGTGCCTTGGGGAAAACCTGATTTTTGGCTTTAATGAGGGAGACATGTCGATCAGATATGATGCTGAGTGCTCCTGAATCTACAATAATCCTTTCAACCTTTGTTAGAAACCAGGTCCAGGCCTCTTCTGTTTCCCCATCAACCACACCAAAAGCAAGAGGGAAGGTTTGGAAGTTGGCGTCTTGACCACTTGCGGTTAGGAGTACGTCTTTGTATTTGCCCGAGAGGTGAGTACCATCTATAACAAGAACAGGCCTCAAGCGGCGGAAACCTATGATAGAAGCACCAAAGGCAAGGAACCCGTACAAAAACCTAGTGTTGCCTTCAGTGTCTAGTTCGGTTTCAATAGCAGTGACTGTGCCCGGATTAGTAGCTTTTAGGCGCTCAAAATAACTAGCTACATTGAGGTAAGAGTCCTCCGCATTACCATGAGTGATGTCTATAGCAATGCCTTTGGTTCGATGGCATTTCATATACGAAGCACCAACCCGTAAATCTTCAAGGATGAGTTTCTGAAGCTGCATTGCTTTGGGGGCATCAGTTGTCTCGCCGTACTTTGACCGATATATGTGTGCTAAAACCTTGGAAGTAGCATGCCTTCTATACAGCTTCCGAGTGTCAGTATCACAGGTGTGGTCCAACTGACACTTTTTTAGAGTGTAGTAACCACATGTGGTAAGCTCCTTAGCGAGAATCCTCCATGGACAATGAACATCATGATAGCTGAGAACAAACGAGTTTCTGCTGATCCGGGTTTGCCGGAAATAAAATTGTTCTTTTATAGCGTAGATGGCGAGGCTTATTTGACAGTCTTCCTTTGAGACATACATTTTGCCAACGTACGGTTCATCCTCGTCTATATCCAAGTCTGGAACAGCTTCAGATTCATATGCGGTGTCGTCAAAGAGGGGGGGGCAACAAACTCCACTCACTGATCTCCGAGAGGGGTCTGGTTTCACGGGCAGGTGGTGTGTGTGGGGGGTGAGGCGGGTGATTTTCAGGTTTGCAGTTCGGTGGGAATTCCCCATAGACTAGTACAGTGTGGTCAAACGCATTTTCAGTGATGCAGCGGATAATATGGGGCGCAGTCTTTGGTACTGATATGCCTGCCATAATTTCAGCAGCGTCAGATGCACCAAGTGGGTCATCAATGAGTGGAGCCCAGAAGTCTCGGTCGTAGCCACGGGGTTGAACCTCATCAATATCACCAGGAAGAGAAGCATCAAACTCACTAGCGTCATCGTCATCAGAGACCCAGGTATCAGGTATGTTGCGAGGATCTTCTTTGAACAGTTCTTCAAGTAGCTCATCATCGCATAGAAGGGTCTCGTCAATAAGCGATAACCGTGGGGTTTTTGATGGAGCAGAGCTACCAGCATCTGCAAATTGATGATCCAGTTCATCGTTGGTGTTCAAAGGGAAGGCTGGAATCTGTGAGGGGGGGTTTGGAAGCTGGACCGGTGGGAAACTTTGAGTTTGTACAAGGGACCTCTCTTACGTTGTACAAGTGGACAGCTTTGAGGCTGTACAGGTAAAACAACCCTGGGTTGTACATGTATATGACTTTGTGGGTGTACAGCACCGACGGAAAGATGTTGTACAGGTGGACAACTCTGATGCTGAACATCCGGAATTTCAAGTTCATCATCACTGAAAAGGTTGAAACCTGGAATGTGAGAACCATCGGTTGAGGAGGAAGAGAAAGGAGTGAGTTTCCTTATGATATGTTGGTTGGGAGTCGTGAAAGGCAATAGGCTCTCACTAACTCGGGTAGTCTGAGGGGCACTGAAGGTGACAAACAAGTTGATTCTTTTGTTTGCTTGAAAGTGCTGGTAGAAGTAGGAGACAGCACCGTCGCTTGTAAGGATTACTGGGGGTGTGGTTAGGCCGGTGGCAAGCTCCTTCGAGTTGGGTGGCCAGTAGCTAAGTACACCGGTACGAAGGGTGTCATCAGAACCAAAAAACTCCCTAAACACACTACTCAGCAACTCAGTCAATGGTATCCCCTGGCGAATTGGTACAATCCTTGTCATGTTCTCTTTGTCTATAGAGAAGTTCCAGTGGTTGTCTGAAGAACTGACCCACTGACCGGCGATAACCATACAGTGGTCAGACATTGGATTAACCTGCAAGTGTAAAAATGATAATCTCAGTAACGATTAGAGCTAATAACGATTACTTAGGACTGATAATCTCTGTAAAAACGTGGATGTACCTGGGTGATTGTAAAACTGGGTGAAAATAAGGGAGGTGAAAATCTCTGTAAAAAGAGCTGAGGTGAAAAGAGAAGAACGATGAAGATGGAAGGTAAGATGGGAGTAGCTGTGGTAGAATCTGAGCCATCGGTTTGGGGAGAGCTGATACACATCCAACGGCCCAGATGGAAACATAAAATCTGTCATGTCTAGATCTGTATAAGTGCATCTGGACTGTCCGTTTTTTCGAAGATCAATGGCTGACATTTAATTCCACCTTTTATTGACTCTAGTTATGGGTGTTAGTAACCCAAAAATTTAACTGAAAATCATTGTTTACTTTTGTTTCTAACTAATACGAGTAATAAGTGCTTTAGTATACAAAAGTGACTCAGGGTGTTAATCATAAATAGTAATGTGACTTTGATTGTAAAGTTCTCTTGTTTTTATATTAATATATGAAGAAAAAGGACTAGAAAACAACTAGCGTTCCTATACTGTAGTTTTCGGCAAAATAACCGGAAAGAGAGGAAAGGACATGAACGTGAATAGTTTTTCAGATTGTCCTACAGAATAATCATAAAAGTCTCCAGCAAGTAGTAAATATTGTTCTTTTGTTTGCAAAACACATTTGAAAGTTTATGAAAACTGATGAATATTTTCAGAAAAGATAACTAGTAACCGAAGTTTCTCAAACAAGAATGCAAGGAGGAATGGTGAGAGAAGCTGAGAGAGGGAAACTAGAAGCACACTTGTTTCCATAACTTTAATGAGGCCTATCCCCCAAAACTGGATGCCAACAAGTGAGAATAAGAGAAGAGTTTCAAGATCTACGGACAACAGCAGTGGCGAAATAAGGATGGTGGGTGAACTCAAACGACACCTTAAGCGAACTGTCCTGACTGATGAGGTTCACAGCAACAATATTGTGTTCCGCGACTTGTTCTAGTCCCCTGACTTCAGCCAATTTATCAGGATCTTTGGCGAAACCGACCTTTATGTCTCTAGCGATCTTTTGAGCGTTGCGGAAGTACTCTTGCACAGGAAGGTACTGCAGTAGACGTAAATGATTATCATACAATATTCTACAATGATGCTGTTCTATGATTCACTTTGATAAAGTAAATGAGATTGAGCATAAAACAAAAAAAAAGTGGTTGCATAGATCACTTACGTCGAGACGAGTATGAGATGTGGACTTTGTAAATGATTCATATGCATCATATTCGGGAAGCGATGCCTTCTGGAGGAGTTCAAAATGCTGAGTGAATTTCTGCGCATCATCAAGGAAAAATGGTAGGAGTTCAAAATCCTTACTCCTCTCAACTCAAAAACTATGCAACAGGGAAGGGACTTATGCTTATTACCTCACTTTCAGTATTAAAAGGTCCTTCACTCTTTAAACACATCCCTTGATTTCTTAAAGCCGAAAGCATCTATAGGTGAACCACAAGGTTTTGGTCAGGTTGAAGAAAAGCAGATGATAAAATCAACGGAAGGAGCTTGAAAGCCAGACACTGAAGAAAGAAAACGTACCACCGTGAGCCCTTGTGCAAGGCAAGTCTGACACTGGAGAAGCAATACCCATAGACTTATCCGATCTTCCCGAGCCATATTCCTATGATAATTCTTATTCTTCTTTGCCTTCCGTTCCTCTGATTTAAAATAAAAATACGGTAAGTCGGACCAATTATTCTGAAAAAATCAAATGGATATATGAATGCTTACCAGTGCTAACTACAATTAATACCCTGACACGTGCTCTTTCAGCGAGCTTACAAAGTGTAATATACATGTACCAATACACCATGCAAAATTCACTCGGAGAGTAGAGCTCTAGCTCAAACCCGAGTATAAGAAAGCGAAGGGCCACCCAATTAATTTGCTCTTCTAACCAACCATGAATCTGATTTAAAATGAGCAGAGACTTATCCTGAAAGGTAAACAGATGCATGTTTTAACCAAATATTTCCTCTCTGCTTCTCAATAGAGCCCAGATTTGAGGAGAAAGATAAAAGTTGTTGGAGTTTAGACTGCAGGAATATTCCTGCTAAACACAATGAATAAACCAGCTTTCAACTAGATTCAGACAGAGGTTTGATCAAATGGACCTGGCATCATTTGCAGGGCTCAGTGATAATAGTAAACATACCCCATTTTTCGAAGTGCGTGATTTATCTTGTTGCATCGCCTGACTAACATTAATCCCCATCTGCTAAATAAATGACCATAAGCGAATGAGATGCTGACACAAAACCGAAAACAGAATAATGTCCAGAAGTTTTTTAGGGTGTGCAAGCTACAGCTATTGCTGAGAATGTTAGATCAAAATCATAAATGATATAACCTGCACATTGAATATGCTCCAGTCGTTTAAGATTTTTCCAAGCTTACGCCTCTGCCATGGGGTATTAGCACAGAGTATTTTAAGAAGATTAATCATCAACTGCACCACAAAACGAGAAAAGAGATCAAATAGAGCTTTACAGCCACGAAGCTAGTCGAATATCAAATGCACCATTTAACAAGTCTTTTCTAGGATCCAGAAGGCTACCAAAGAAAACGAAAAACATTACGGTCAGGCATTCTGATCAAAGTCCAAACAAAACCAGATATTTATATTTATTACAAGAAGAAAACTTCGTCATCATATTGAAATTCTCTGATTCTAGTGACTTAAAAGGCAGACACCATTTGCATTAGTCTAATAAACCACTAACCAAACTCCACTTTAAACAGAGTGCCTCAGAAGAAAAATTAAGAGCTATCTCATACATATTTGTAAATCGAACTATATGTACCCCATGTCCCTTTTGATATACCATCTTTACCTGACTAAGTTGAAGAATGTACTCATTCTTTTGAAGGACATGGTCTTTTGTGACATCTAATGCAACAGCTCTGGCAAAAATATCGAAAAAGGTATCACGGCCATAAAGTTTCCCATCTTGCACAAGGAGAAGCTGTAGAACAAGAAAGATCATTTAGATAAAAGGTAAAAGGCATTATGTTGGATATTCATAAATCCATCAGTCCTAGGTTTGTACAACTGATCTTTCAGAAATATAGGACAATTCTACCATAATCATATAGTTCACCCACTCAACGCCAACTCTAAAGCTGAGTTGCTAACAAACAAATATTCTACAATGCAAACACAACCCAGTGGATGTATGTTAAGATGTCTTCCATGATAAACATCATCAGCTCCAGCGCAATCACATCCAATACACGAAACAATGAGAAAAAAAATATGATGGGTATGCGAAAGCACAAAACTGCAAGAAACTAAAGTATAAAATTAGGGTAAGGCACCTGTAGATGAGCCCTCGAAACCAAATCAGGGCGAGATTTTTGAAACTGAATGACAAACTGCAAGACAAAATCCAAATCCGGTTCCATTGACAATGCACAGATCTGATCCAGATTGTGAAGAAGTTTCACATAATAGTCAAGAGCCTGGAGAATAAATTTTGAAAATGTTGTTACAAATCAAAAATTATTTCAGCCTCTCTCTCTCTCTCTCATAATATTATTATGTATAAAAGAAATTGGATGTCCCAACCTTTTTCCAAGAAAGAAGCTTAATGTCACGCGGTGGGGTTGGAGCTGATAATCTTTTGTTTAAAGTAGGATCAAATCCAATTGGGTAACGACCTGACGCAGTTGTCCTTTCATCTATCTCGTTTTCGCCATTTTTAACAAGATCTAAGCTTAGAAATTCCGCTGACTCCAGAACTGAATCTAGCTCTGATAAGCAAGATACTATGTGTTTCCTCGCCAATTCAAAGCCCCGTCCTTGTGGTCTTTTCATACAATTCAGAATGTGCAGAAAATGCTGAAAGATATTGAGAAAATGTTAAAACAACTAGCAATGCGCAAGTCTATTACAGCTACTAGGAAAAGAAAAGGCTTAGGGAACGAAATTATATATACATCACAACTCAACGAGTTCTTTATCCATAAGTGAGGAAACTAAAGCTGCCAATTTTTTAAGTATAATCTCCGCTAGGATTGTTCATCCTTGTCAGTTTAAAACTTAAAACATATGACACAAAGAAACAAATGGTAGCTCTGTCTGCCAATCCCTAAGAAAAGCTACTACATCATACTAATGTTTCGTGTGGTCAGTAAATCAGACAGACTTAACTCTGGAGAATACACCAAATGCACATTTTAACTGCCAATTTAAGTTTTGTTCTTCGATGAGCAGCATAATATTCAATTTTACTTAAGGAACTGATTCGTAAAAGCAAACACCAATTAACATGTCCGCCAAAGTTAAGAAAAGCCATAAATAACGAATAAAATATAACATCTAATGATCTACCAAAGAAAACATAAATAAAGCATGAGACCTTACGGAAACGTAACCGGCATAACAAAGCTTTGCAAAAGCTCTCTTCCAAATGGGGATTAGTTTGTAGAGGTTCCAATTCTGCGTCATTTAAAGAAAACAGAAAGCCATTGGTCTCAGTTCGTGCTGCTGTGCAGCAGTGTTACAAATAAACAATGGACCATATAACTCAGAGAGATGTTAATTTTGTTTGGAAGACAAAATAAATTGAAATGCTAAGCAGACGTAACTCTATATCATCTCTGAGCAAGGCTCACAGGTATCTCATATAGGCAAGAGAGCAGTTGCACAATATCAAGTTCAAATTCATGATGATGTCTCGAAATCCAAACTAACTATTATACGTGTAAACAATATCTTAAGGAAAGAGGTCAAAAACTCCACCATTCCGTATTTGTACCACGATTCTGCAAGTGTCAAAGTGTGCGCATGAGAAAAGGAGAATTACAAAACGAGAAAGTACCTTTCAACGATTTCCTTTTTGATGATGTGGCCTTACAAGCACGCAGCTGACGACAAATTGTTTCTTCGACCGCATTTAAGAGTGACAATCCCTTGGCATCCTCATCTCCACTGAAAGGAAGCCCATACGTCATGGTAAGAAGATCCTCTTCCTGCTCGTAAGTAAGTGACTAGTGAATCATTTTGTGCAAAATATTCATGAAAGCAGAGCAGGGGATTTGTCTGAGTCAAGAAGAGAGAGTCCAATGCAAAAGCTTTTATCCAAATATCACCAATTCATTGATTTTTCTCAAGTTATTCATCTGCATATCTAACAAGTAATTTCCCCATCCGCTAATCATGTCAAGATTTACAAAAGCAACTGCTTATGGTTACTAAAAACAATTTATTAACAGAGGAGACCAAAATGAATCCTATTTTCGTCTCGGATGTGTTGTCTACAAGCAGGGAAAGGTGACTTCATATCAAAAGAATCTAAGAAGTAAACATGGAACACAAACTAAACCACATAATGACAAAAAAAAAAACTTAGCAATTAAAGTCTGTAAAAAGTAAATTACTTCATTAGTGCGTGCCTCGGAAACAAGAGAAACAACAGCCCTGCAAGTTGCTCGAACGACCCTACAATAAGAATGCAACAGAGGATCCGAAGAAGTCCTCTCAGGCCTCAGAACATATAAGCATGAAAACACAGTTTGTGCCAATGAATGCCCCGTGTGCCACGTCGCCTGCCAAAACCAGTAGAGAGATCAAACTAAACATATAACGCTAACAAAAGACACAACATATAAATAAATGAAGAAGAAAGAAGTGGTTGATTTTTACCTCGCACACAAGAAGATGGTCCATAATGTCGATAATGCTTTCCACATTAACACTCGTATCAGAGCTTATAGGGACGGGAGCAAAGCCACTTTCGATAGCTTCATCGATTGAATAAAATGCAGACACCATACCGGAATCCATCTTTGGGTCCATTATCTAAGTAAAGGGAGTAGTCAATTAACTAGTGCAATTTTTTCTAAAGATTGAAATTAACTGGGGGAATTAAAACCTCTAAGGCAGACATGGCGGCGAAAAGATTGAAGTTATCTCCGTGAATGAGCTCGCCATCATTGAGATCTGCAAAAAGAGGATACCAAATCAGGTAAGGATGGAACATAGAGAGATAAAGAGAGGGAGAGGGAGAGAGTACGAGTGCAGGCGGCGGAGAGGAGAGGGGATACATCGGCCCAGACGTGATCGTCGCAGTTTCTAGAAGATTCTTGTTCACTGATTGGTTGCATCGCCAATCGCAGGGTCTGTAATCGAATCGAATAGAATTGGCCGCTTGCTTCAGCAGGTTTGAAGGTTAATTAGCTAAAGGAAACAGAGACACACATATACCCTAAAGATTAAATGGTTAACAATATATTATTGTCTTTTTAAATATACTAAATGCAAAATATCATTTTTTAGAAAATTTCAATGCCCCAATTATATTAAACACGAAATTAATATTCCATATATTATTTAACTAAAAAATAAATATTACAATTTTACAACTTGCTTAAAAATGTTAACTGTTATAAAAAATGGAAAATAAAAATAAAAATATTGACNTACAACTTGCTTAAAAATGTTAACTGTTATAAAAAATGGAAAATAAAAATAAAAATATTGACAAAACATTATTATCTTTTTAGATATACTAAATATAAAGTATATTTTATACAAAAAAATAAAAATATAATAGTAAAATAGTAAAAGCAACAAAAATCGTCTTACAAAAATAAAATAAATTTAATTTATTTTTTTTAAAATATCATTGTTTCTAAATCTATACTATATAAAAGTTGAGGCTATAAGCCATTGAGAGCGTCCACGTAGGATTTAAGTCCTCCAATCGTAAAATGACACATCATTATTTTAGTTTATTATTTTTAGAAAATGTCATTGTTTCCAAATTATATTAAAAACGAAATTAATATTCCATATATAATATAACTAACAAAATAAATATTAACATTTTACAAATTACATAAAAATGTTAACTTTTATTAAAAAAATGGAAAATCTATACTATATAAAAGTTGAGGCTATAAGCCATTGAGAGTGTCCACGTAGGATTTAAGTCCTCCAATTGTATAATGACACATCATTATATTAATTTATTATTTTTAGAAAATGTCATTGTTTCCAA
>CAKOAT010193821.1:0-20731 GCA_932364175.1 Eruca vesicaria subsp. sativa | reverse complement strand
AAATATTAAAATTTTATACAACTTAAAGAGAAAATAAAAAATTAATTTTTTAGAGTACAAACAAAAATTATATAATATGCTGAAGTTAAATTATTTATTTTGTTAAAAATATAAAAATGTATGATGAAAATTTATAACGTGTTAACCGTTTACATGTTGAGAAATCTATTTAATATTATAAAATATAAATTAATATTTCGAAAAATTATAAATATGTTTACAACATAATTATTATATTTACAAATACAAATAACTAAATAGCTAATAAGATAACATAATTATACGAAAACACAAATACTAAATTAAAAATTATATTTTAAATAATAAAATTATGTTACCCAATTAATTTTTTTGTTTTAAATTATTTTAAAGCTAAACTAAATTATTAATACAGACTTGCGCGTAGCGCGAGTATAAAATCTAGTATACCCTAAAGATTAAATGGTTAACAATTATGATTTAGATTTTTAGAGGTGGAAATTTTAAGGTTTAGGTAATAGTGTTGAGATATTAAAATTTAGGATATACTTGTATTTATGGTTGGAAATAAAAAAAATTTAAATAGATTTTCGAAGAATGTAGTTTAGCTTTTTTTTAATAAATGCTGTTTTTGTGTGTGTGTTTTTATGATAAAATTATTTTTTGTGATTTATCAAAAAATTGTCTTAAAAGAATATATATCTTGAAGTTAAGATAGATAGATTGAAAACTGAAAATAGCAAATTTTATATAAAAATGTGTAAAATGTTACTCTTAAGGGTAAAAATGTGAAAATAGCAAATTTGTTTTCTTATTAGAATTTAATTAAAAATATATTTATTAATTATAAGATTATGTTTTTTTTTTTAAAAAAAAAATGAACCTAGTTAAAAACTGATTAAAATAATAATTTATAAAATTTAATTAGCATATGATAAAAATATGGGTTGTGGATATTTAAAAAAAAAAACTAATAAGGAATATTGTAAATAACTTAAAGAAAAAAAATATTTAAGTAGCATAAATTAATACCTTTAATGAACTAAAACTATTATATACTTCTATATAAAACTGAATAAATAATAAAAATATATATTAAAAGAAATTGTTAAAACTATCACTTTCATGATACACTATTTCACATTTACATTAATCATCTTTACACTTAAAATTTTGATAGTTAAAAGACTATAATACCCTTAATTAATTAACATAAACCTATTCTTCCTCCATCTCTTTTCTTTATCGATTTGACAGAGTACGACGAGATTCAAGGACTCCGGCGAGATTCGGTGATCCCCTGTGTGATTTGACCAGACAGTCGTTATTCCGTCGAGATTTTATGATTCCGCGGCGAGTTTTGTTGATCCCCTGGTGTGATTTGACGAGACATTTAAGTATTCTCCGACGAGAAATTCAAATATTCCGTCGAGATTGAAGAAGCTCACGAGATCTACTCACAGATTTGAAAAATTTTACATCAATCGAACATGACTATCATCGGGACGAATGCTGTAGAAACGGCGGCAAAGGTACGACGATTTTTTAGCTTGATTTCTTGATCTCGTTGAAGATCATGTGCATAGTTGGGTGTTTAGTGATGTTCTCGACCAGTTTTTGGGAAGGAGACAAATATTTTCATGAATTTTATAAATCTCTTATTTATAAGACATTATAAATATTTATCGACGAAGATCTTATGTTTCAGGTTACTATGATTGAAATTTGTGATGTTTGCAGAGAATGGAAATTTGTAACTGGAAATCACTGGGATTTCATAACTGACGACAAACTTGGATCTTCTATTAGTATGATTCCCAAAGAAATGAGGTTCAATGATTTGGTTGGGTATTTGTTGAGAAGATTTTGGTACTGACTCCAACAGAATCGGTGTGAAGCTTAGTTATGCATCTCTTTCAAAAGTAAACTTTGAAAGTAAAGATATTCTTCCAGTGTTAATTAGGAACGATCGTCATGTTTCAACATATCTGAATAAACTACAACATAATGGAGGTCTTCATCTATGTTTAACATTTAAGGTAAGTACACATATTTTGTTATAATAGTTATCATTTATTTTAAAATGTAGTAGGTAGTTATCACCATTGATTGTATCAAATATGATTCAGACACGGGATGAAGTTTCTACTCAGAATTTGCTTGTTCATGGATGTAGTAATCTCCTTGAGGTATTTTTTTACAACTTCTATATTAATAATGTCTTATAATTATAATGTCTTATAATTATATTTTTACAAGATTACAAGATGTTATGTTTCAGAAACCAATGATTGCGTCAAATATGATTCAGACAAGGGATGACGTTTTGATTTCTCATGTTTTGCCTATTGCTGGAAATAGTAATCCGCTTGAGGTATATATTACAACTTTTATATTTATAAAACTTTATAAAACTATTTTACAAGATTCATTACTAGCTTTATGTTTTTATGTTTCAGGGGGAAAGACAAATATCCCCAACGATTGCGTCAAATATGACTCATACACGGGATAAAGTTTTGATTACCCATGATTTTAAAAATGCTGGAGGAACACAAATATCACCATTGATTATGTCAATTCTGACTCAGACACGTGATGAAATGTCCAGTAATCGCAATTCGCCTATTACTGAAAGTAGTAATGCATTTGAGGTACTTTTCAACACTGTTTTTTTTTAATGTTCATAATTTCAACACTGTGTTTATCTTAATGTTCATAAGGTATTATAAATTGTTTAAGAAAGTAGATCCATATTTAATTTTGTAGCGAGAAACACAATTTCTCCCTGAGACTGAATGGAACAATATTCAGAGAGTTGATGAATTATCAGGTATACGACATAATCATATAAGAGATAGTTTTATTTCTCTTTCAAGTGGTCTTGTTAGTAATAAGGTACATATAACTTTCGAAGTATAATCAATATCTTATAATGAGTTATAAATTCCATTTTTAACTCCTTTTTTAATATTCATGTGTCATTTTTTGCCTTTAGAGAGGATTGAACTTAGTGGGTCATGTTGTAGATGGATCTGAAAGGTCCAAATTGTCATATTTTTCTAGCAGACGCGGTAAACAAATTTTGGGAGAAGAGTCACATTCTATTTCGGAGATCTCATCTCCAACTTGTGCTACAAATCAATGTGATGAAACTGATGATTTGTTTTTCGGGAAGTTTTTTAATGACAAAAAGGAAATGAGCACGATGTTGAAGTCGCTTGCAGTTAGTCAAAGCTTTGAGTTCCGCATAGTATATTCAGACAGGAAACGTTATGTTCTTACTTGTGTGGAAAAAAATGTAGCTGGAGTTTCGGGCAAAATCAGTGAAAGGAACTCAGATGTTTATTGTGCGTCATTATGTATCTAAACATACATGTGAAACTTCTCTGAGAAGTATTAAACATCGGCAAGCTACTGCGAAACTGTTGGGAAGTATGGTCAACAATCATTATGAAGGAGGAAAGATTGAGCTGAAACCAAAACATATCATAGAGAAGGCTAGAAAAGATCATGATAATTTGACTTCATATTCAAAGGTTTGGAGGTGTCAAGAGCATGCTCAAGATCTAGCTAGGGGTACTCTTGGTGACAGTTATGAAGCTTTGCCCAGCTGGTTTCACATGTTAAAAGATAAGAATCCAGGTTCTGTGACTTTTATCGATGTTGATTCTGTTGGGAAATTCAAATATGCATTTTTGTCGTTTGGTCCATCTATCAGAGGTTTTAAGTTGATGAGGAAGGTGATTTCTATTGATGGTGCCCATCTGAAATCAAAGTAATAGAACTCTACTTGCAGCCACAACACAAGATGGTAATTTTCACTTATATCCTATACCTTTTGCTTTAGTTGATTCTGAGAATGAAGCCTCATGAAGTTGGTTTATGATGTGTTTAAAAACCACCATTCCTGATGAAGAGTATCTGGTTTTTGTCTCTGATCGTGATCAATCAACTGAAAGTGCTCTTTCACAACACTATCCCCTTGCTCTTCATGGCATTTGTATCTTTCTTTTGGAAAAAAAATGTCCTCGACAAGTTCAAGAGTTCAACCCTTACCCCATTGATTGTTGAGGCTGCTTATGCATACGTCAAGGAAGATTTTCATTATTATTTTAATTTGATTCAGCAGGCAGACCCTGAAGTAGCACACTATCTTCGTAAAGCAGACTTCAAGAAGTGGTCACGAGCATATTCTTCTGCTAATCGCTACAACATCATGACATCAAACTTGGCTGAATCCATTAATGCTTTGCTGGAAGTTAATCATGAGTATCCGATAGTATGTCTTTTTGACACTGTTAGGGTAATTATGACTACGTGGTTCACTGAACGACGTGTGCAAGGAATTCATCATATCCACCCTGTCACTTTTGAAGTTGGGAAAAAGATGAAGGAGTCATATGATAAAAAGTCTCGCTGGTTAGAAGTCTTCAAAATTAATGACTCAAAATTTGAAGTTAAAGGTGATTTAAGAGATCAAGTGGTGAATTTTCAAACAAGGCATTGTTCATGCTTTGTGTTTGATGTTGAGAAGTTTCCTTGTGCTCATACTATTGCCGCTGCAAAATCTGAAAATAAGCACGAAAACGATTATGTCGATGAGTTTTTCTCAAATGAAAGGTTCGTTTTTCTCATTCACTGTTTATAGAACTTATCGAAATTATAAGGTTTTATAACACTTTTATCTATTCTTTTAATTTTATTATTAGGTTTACACTAGCATATTCAGAGAGTATATATTCAATTGGTGATAAAGCATATTGAGATATTCCTTCCCATATAGCTTCTACGGTTTGTTGTCCTCCATCTACTCCCTATCCTAGTGACAGGAGGAAAAAAAAGAAGATTCCAAATTCGTGGGAGCATGGAAAATATCCGTCAACATCCAAATCAACATCCAAATCAACATCTTACAAATGTAGCATATGTGGGCAGAAGGTCACAACAAGAGTAGTTGTGTAGTGTCGGTTTGATAATAAGAGTAGTATAAATACTTGTGTTATGAGTCTTTACAATTTTCATGAGTTTATAAGGGTTTATAAGTTTATAAACTCTTATAAATTGTCCGACTTCGACTTTTTCTAAATCTTAAATCATTATTTAATTGTTCAATATTTATTTTTATGAGTCTTTACATGACTTTATAAAACAGATATGATTCATTTTCATTTAAGATCTTTTATCTCTTATTTTATAAGGGATTATAAGTTTATAAACTCTTATAAATTGTTCGACTTCGACATTTTTTAAATCTTAAATCATTGTTTAATAGTTCAATATCTTTTTTTATGAGTCTTTACATGCCTTTATAAAACAGATTTTTGATTGATTTTGACTAAAAATCTTGTGTCCCTGATTTTATAATGGTTTATAAGTTTATAAACCATTACAAATTATTCAAATCCGACATCATTGTTTTTTAGTTTATGATTTATTAGGATCCAACTTAATTTCATATTGTATATGTTCTCAAATGATTGATATCTTAGCTTAACAGTGTGAATAAAAACTAAATATGTTGTCATATCAAAGTACTAGTGTTAAAACCAAAGGATATTTCCTTACCATAATGGATTAACGTACAAACAGAAGATATTTCCGTATCCGATTCAACAACAACAATTGATAACACTAAATAAGTTCATTGATATTAGTTAAAAGCACTAAAAACAAGCTAAAACAAACTACAAGTTATATTTCAAAATCATCCATACCCACCTCCTCATAAATCTCTGTACTCATATTCAGTCGCAATGCTGGTATAGTCTCATCACTGAAGCCATCAACTTTCTTCCCTTAAGCTAGGCATTCATTGTATTTCAGAGTGTACATACCACAATCTTCTGGGTTCTCATTCTTGGAAATCCTCTTATGCCTCAAGTAAGTGAACTGCTTAGTACTCATTATAGGATCCACCATTTTGTTAAGCAATGCCGGAACCATTTTCATGAATGGCCTACACTCCTCGCGCATCTTCGCTTCAGTCAAAATAGTTGGAATGCTATCATATGAATTTATTACCTTTTTATGTAAATCAATGTGTAGAGCAATCCAGTGACTGTCGTTTACGTGATGGCAGAGGAAGAGATGTTTACAAGCCATTTTTTATCAGTGATAAAATGTGCAAGATATTCTCCATTAAAGATCTTAATATAAGTTTTTGGCCACTCAAATATCTTCTGATCATACTTCTTGTAGTCGTTGACCCATTTTTTCACAAACCAACGGTCCAAAAATGCAATTCGAGAAGAAGAATATGGAGATTGCGATTGTATTGAGCATCTGTGAAACATAAGCATTACTGACGCCATGTGTTGTGACATAAAAATATAATAATCAGAATCGAATTAAACACTTAGCTAAATAAATCACAAGCAAAAACTTACGGAGTCAAGTAGCCAGCTGTAACCATCTTTTGGCCAAGATTCTCTTGGTATCATCAGCTTCAAATAAAATTCTGCGTTCCTCCCTTCATAACTGTACTTATCTTCGTTTCTACGATTAAAATTCAAATGATGAGATTGTAAAATTAACAAAATAGGTTTCTAGAGAGAAAACTTACAAATTAGACTTTAACAAAGTCCAAAACTTTATGTATTTTCTCTTGATCAATCTTTGATAGTGGTTCTTTGGAGACATATTCACCAGTTATGATCTTCTTCACTGTGTCCTCCAAACTTAAAGCAAGTTCTCCCAAAGAGTGTTTATTCTTTTGTTTCTTTGATCTGGAGGTGCTATCATCATCTCTCTTCATAAGAATAACAATTTAAGAAAAATAAGAAATGATATCTAAATGTAAAAAGAACATATTAATAAACCATTATAAACATAGTTGTTTACCTTTTTTCCTCGTCCTCCTCTTGTCTCTATACATTGGCCAGACTCTTTAATTGCATCTTCATTCGCCTCTTGCTCTTCTTCTTCATCATGTGGACGTTTTTCACCTTTCCTCTTTTTCTGATATTTCAAGGCAAAAAAGATCTTAGCAATATAAAAAGTTAGTAAAGTGAAAAGCCTTATAAAAATATCAAAACAAGATAACCTGTCTAAGGGCATCTACAAAAGATTGGAAAACTTCTGTGTCACTGAATTTGGGCTGATCATTCTATCCAGTTTCTACCTCCTTAGTGAGGAATTCAATATTTTCTTTATCAGTAGCAACAACCCCAGGTGCAAAGTTTTTATTCCATTTCCGCTACGGCAACATCAATGTTGACACTCCCATTAACCTAATCTTGTCTCTTCAAACGGTATCCTCTCTTCACAAGATCTCACACTTTTTCAAATTCATTGTCAAAAACTTCTTCAACCAAATTGCCATGCAATTCTGGATCTCCAATTATACATTTGACATCAACCTGAAAAAATGTATTTGCATGATTAAACAATCAATAGAAAAAAAACGCAAAGATTACATCAATTTTATTTGGCCTTATATATCGTTACCTTCTCATTAGTGTCAAATCTGATCACTTCTTCCATAGTAAGCGGTTTGGTTTCTATCCAATGCAAACACAACGGATACTCTATTTCCGGATCCTTATTTCCAAAGTTGTATTTCTCTAGTTCATCCACAGAAGATAGTGCCCATAGATGAACTGCATATATGAATCCACAAATTCCATATTGTACCTTCTGCAACATTTTAATGGAAATGCCCTTGATTTCCTTGCATAAAAAATCATAAGCCATGTTCCCCCACGGATACTTGCAATACACTTTGTAGTTTGAAGCTCTAACCAGATTCTCCTCGGGTATGCGTCACTGAATTGATTGCCATAAGTATCCCTTCCACAAGTATTAATACCCCCAATCTCAATCTTTGATTTGCAGTGAAATATGAATTGTGTTCCTCAAACAGTTTAATCAAGCTATACAAAGTTTGATTGTTTGTCATCGATGGATCCTTCTTCTTCTTGCTTCTTGGTGTCTCCACTTGACCTTCAACAACACAAGGAAGACCTGTTTCCAAGTGAAATTCCCTTAGAGAAAACCTCATTGCTTGTTCTCCAAAAGAAAAACACAAACTCTTATCACCAATCTCAATTATCCTTGAGAGAAAATGGTGAGTCAATGCCTTGAAAATACCATTTTTCCTGCCTCCTTGACATCTTGATTATTGGACCCATGAACGATTCTTCAATCTTGTTGAAATCATCCCCCAAAACCCGTTCAACCTTTTCAACCAAACTAAGGTTGGAACGCTTCACAATTCTTTCCAATTTGAATTTATCTATATTCTATAACGCTGACACTTCGGTTATGGTCTTATTCTTTGTTGAGTCCCAATGCAGAACGAGCGGATCTGATGAAGAGGACGTCTCGCATGGTTTTACCAATGATTGGCCAAGAACACTCACTGAGGACATTGCTCATAAGTTAATGGTGATGACAAAACCACTTACTTCATAACCATCTCCTAACCAGAAACCTGAATCCAAGCTTTTAATACTCTTTGACAAGACATTATATGCAACTCTACCCCAAGCACCTTTGGAAATGTTATAGTTCATGTAACTCAGTATCCTCTCTCTCGGGATTAGAGTTTCTGTCTTTTCTGCAATAATCACTCATTCTGTAATTATTGCTACTCCAAGTGAGAATCTTTCCAGTGTTGGCATTCCGGGTGCTTTCTTCTTAAACATTTCATACAATGTTTCCACCGTGTATTTATCCTTCTTGCCAAACATCTACAGGTAAGGTTTTTTTACCACTCTGTCACTCACCTTCACTTGTGTTTTATCTTCTTCACATTCTAATCATGTTGCCTTAAAGAATTCTCTCGTTGAAAATCTCATAGGCTGATTGGCGAAGGTAAACCAAAGTGCTTCTCCTTTTTTCAGTACTCTTTGCTGCATGAGGAAATGAAAAAGACTCTCTGAAACCCCAATATTGGTTCTTCTGGCCAACTTCACTACGCTTCCAATGTGTGAGTTTTCTATTTGAGCAAACTCCTTCTTTCCTAAAACGACAGGAACCTTTTCCATATAATCCATTCTTGAGTGTTGGATAATGACCTTCGGAGTATCTGGTGGTTCTATTCCAGCTTCATAAACTCTCTTAGGAAAGTGCATCGATGAGCAAAATTCAATGATATCTAACTGCAAAACAAAATTCAACATGAAGCTCGTATTTAGAAAGAGATATAAATTCAACAAAACGATGATGTGACTTATGTTCAAGAGAATTAAATCTCTATGAAAAAACTAACAAAGGTCCAGAATCAATAGCATTCAAGAACAGACAAACAAATAAGAAGTGACACCTGATGTTTACTACGTATAAAAACGTCAAAGAGAATTTTCGTTATTACTCTAGGATCACAACTATTAAAGATTGAGAAAGCCATTAAAGCATTACCACTTAATGAGAGACAGATATAGTGATGTTATACTATGTAAAGAATAAGTTTCACTCCATAGCCCATCAACTTGTATGATTGATATTAACACAAAATTCAACATTAAGCTCTTATTTTAGAAAGAGTTATAAATTCAACAAAACGATAATGTGACTTTTAATCATGGTTTACAGATACGTTATTCAACGATTATAGATTCAAACACTAATCGATTACACGGATCTTAAAACCACATAAAGCTCGTATTTTAGAAAGTGTTATAAATTTGCAAAATCTCACCGGATTCTTTTGAATTTGTATAATCTAGCATCTTAAATCGAAAAACAAAAATACATATTCGAAGAAGAAAAAAACTTTGAACACGTCACCGGATTTGTCTAATCTAGCAACTTACAAATTGGTAATTGGATTGAAGAGCCGACATTATTCTCCGTCAAAATCTTATTATTATTGGTAATTGGATTGTCGCCGTCATGAAAGACAATACCTTGAACTCGTCACCTGATTATCTTACCAGAGAGGAGTCTCTTGTCACCGAATTCTATTTCCAAAGAGGCGTCTCCCGCATATTAATGGCAAGATTTTTTATTAATTCAGTGGCATATAATTCTTCTTTGTACTTCAGATGTGTCTCTATATCTTTTAGTGAATGTTTTTTAGTTATTCTTCTGAGCCAGATAGGCTCAGGGTTTAGTCTCCTTCTGAAGATTATTATGGTGTTGCTAATCTACTTTTTCCTAAGATGTAAATTGCATAAACTTTCAAAAACGAAGGCACGAACGATATATGTAGATTAGCTAGTTTGGATTCGGTTTGTGCGTGTCTGTGTCCGGTAGGTTTAAATTAATAATCAAACCTTGTTCAGTGACTTGCATGTCTTCCTTTTTCCTTTTTTTTCAACGCTGTTGTTACCGTAACCTCATTGTAAAAAAAAAGAAAAAAAAATATCAGAAATAACACGAAAATATTCCCGACCCGGAAAAAAAAGACAGAAGACGAATGTTCAAAGTTTCTAAATGGGTCCTCCATTAGGCAAACACGTTTTGGCTAACAGCAGAGGAGGAGGAAAGTGCTTTTCTTAATTCAAAGTAGTACTGTACAGTCAAGTCAAAGCTACAAAGGTTTGGTCTTCTCTCTCCCTCAACTTTTCTGGGTTTCTTGAAAACTGATCTGCTTAACATGTTCGGATCAAAAGGGTCTTGGTATCTCAATCTTGATTTCTTTTTCTAGTAGAGTTTTCTTTTTCTTGCTCCGATCTTTGCTATTTTTTAGTTGGGAATTGATCAAAAAAGGGTTTTCAAGAGAATTATCTATTTAGGTCAAATTATCAGGAAGGGTTTATTGAGGCTCTGAGTCTTATCTGTTGTAGATCAGTTATGGGTGGAAATGATTGGAGCTTCACCACAAAATTGGCGTTTACTGCTTTGTTAATTTTATTGCTTCCCAAGGAAACTTTTGCATCCTCATCATCCTTCCTGGGCTCAACTGTTTGTGAGTCTGATCATTTCACCTACACAAAGAAGCCTTATCAACAACGAGGGAGTTCATTCACAATTAACGGGAATCCAGTGGACAGAACCCACTTTTGCGAAGCCATACGGATTCACAAAGCCAAAGGTTGTGTCCTTGATGACTCTTTTAGAGACGAATTCTGCTATCTACTAGGTATGTGCGCATTTTTTCAGAGAATTACTGAAACTCTTATTGTCACCACCTAGTACCTAACTACTGAATTGCTTCTTCTTTTGATGCAGGGAGAAGGTTTTTGCAAGAAAAACATGTAGAAAAAGAAGATTCTGAGGCTGAATCTGAAAATGGCCATGTGAAAGTGAGTTTGGCAGCAAGCGGGTTTCTTCTCTTCTGTTGTGCGATTTGTTGTCCTTGCTTCCATAAGGAGAGGAAAGCAAATAGTCACGAAGTATTACCCAAGGATTCTAACTCAGGTGACCAAATAAAAAATTAGTTTTTTTTTTAATCTTTAGTAAATGTTAAGCTAGTTTTGATGTTGAGGTTCATATATACTATGACAGTGCACCAAGTTTCCTCATTTGAAATGAGCCCTTCTTCTGATAAGATTCCACCAAGTCCATTCCGGGCACCACCAAGTCCGTCACGGGTACCTCAAAGCCCATCTAGATATGCTATGTCCCCAAGACCTAGCAGGATGGGACCCTTGAATCTGTCCATGAGTCAGATTGCTGCGGCTACTAATAGTTTCTCAGACGACAATCAAATTGGTGAAGGAGGGTTTGGGATAGTCTATAAGGGCGTTTTAGATGATGGCCAGATGGTTGCCATTAAACGAGCCAAAAAGGTATTTTTCATACTCACTTGTTCAGTTACAAACGAGTCCTATGTTGTTCTTAGTTCATATAGCAAATGTTACTAATCGAAATTATAAATTGTGTGATGCAGGAACACTTTGAGAATCTGCGAAAGGAATTCAAAAGTGAAGTTGATCTTTTGTCGAAAATAGGCCATCGGAACCTGGTAAAGCTTCTTGGTTATGTTGACAAAGGAGACGAGCGACTTATCATAACCGAGTATGTCCGAAATGGTACACTCCGGGATCACTTGGATGGTAAGAAACTTGTTTCACATGCTATTGCAAGCTATAAAGAGCATATGAATAAAACAATAGTTTGTACCTGCAGGTACTCGTGGAAGCACTCTCAATTTCAATCAGAGGTTGGAGATCGTGATTGATGTTTGCCATGGATTGACTTATCTCCATTCTTATGCAGGTAAGAAAATGGCTGTGTGCTATATATAGTAACTAATAGTTTGATATTAGATTTGACTATTGTATTTTTGTCATTTTAAAAACAGAGAGACAGATAATCCACCGTGACATAAAATCATCCAACATTCTCCTCACGGACAGCATGAGAGCCAAAGTGGCAGACTTTGGGTTTGCAAGAGGCGGCCCATCTGACTCCAACCAGACCCACATTTTGACCCAAGTGAAAGGAACTGTTGGTTATCTCGACCCTGAGTACATGAGGACTTACCAGCTCACCGCCAAAAGCGATGTTTATTCCTTTGGGATTTTGCTTGTGGAGATACTCACTGGTCGTCGCCCAGTGGAGGCCAAGAAGCCTCATGATGAGAGGATTACAGTTCGATGGGTAAGTTTCATTCTTCTCCAAACTTGCATATATCTCTTTTTTAGGTAAACATTTTAAATTATAAAATTCTGGTGACAGGCGTTTGACAAGTACAATGATGGCAAAGTGCTTGAACTGGTGGATCCAAAGGCCAGGGAGCGAGTAGACGAGAAGATACTAAAGAAAATGTTCAGTTTGGCTTTTCAGTGTGCTGCTCCGACAAGAAAAGAGCGACCGGACATGGAAGCTGTTGGGAAACAGCTTTGGGCTATAAGATCCACTTACCTTAGGCGATCTGTGGAACAAAAATAATTATTCAACACTTTACTACACAAGTGTTTTAGTCTCTGTTGTTAGATAAGGTTTACCTCTTGCCATCAAACCGTTTCTTCTACTTTACTTCCTCACTGGGTTTTTACACTCTGAGAGTTTATTGATACTTTTGCAGCTTAAATATGACATTCCTACAAAAAGTAATTTAGCTTGTAGACTACAATTTGAATTGAACTTTATAATATGAATTGTTCAGATCATTTAACCCTAAACCATAAAACAGTACAAAATAAACCATATATGTTACATAGAAACATAAGGAATTGGAAAACCAAATGAACTAGATCGAACCAAAATTGTTACTTTGTTAAGTACAAATGGTTTAGGTTTAGCTAACTCGCGAATGTCATGTCGGTAAGCTCTCGGAGCTCAAATATAGATGACATTAACATCACATTCGATTGATTCATTAATACGCATCTTCGTAGTCATCTCACATTTTCAAGCAATTAATTTATAAAGTTTTCAACTAAGAGCATGATCACTGGTATCAACCCCACTAAAATATCTAACTATTGTAATTATTAATAATTTATTATAATTCTGTTTATAGATAAATTTGAAATTACAGTAGAACATTTATAAATTAATATTCGATAAATTAATATATCTATAAAATAATATAATTTTATAGTCTTAAATTGAGTTTTTGGTTCGATTAATATATCGATAAATTAATATCTCTCTAAATTAATAAAAAATAAAATTTTAGTGTAATCGCAACATTAATAATTTGTAAAAGTTTCAGATGAAAAATGATGAACTAATCAATAAACGACACGTACCAGAAAAATATTTTTAATATTTTTATGATATCTAACTTTTTTCTTCTTTTTCACTTTTTCATTCTATCTCCACCTTTTCATTTATTTCTTTTACTTTTTTGTGCAACCTTCTATTTTTATTAGAATTTTTAGTAATAAAATTCCTCAACTTAAGATGGATCGTAAACAAAACCTTTAACTAAAGATTTAATGAAATAAACCCTCAATTTTAGTTTCGTTAACGTCTATCACCCTCCGTCACGGTATTTTAGACGGAAGGTGACATACGTTAACAGAACAAAAGTTGATGGTTTGTTTTCTTAAATCTTTAGTTGAAGGGTTTTTCTACAATCTATTATATTAAAAGAGAAGTCATGACTCACTTCATGTGTGATTTTTTTAGTTTGGACAACTTTTAGAGATTTTATAAAATTTTACATAATACTATTATAATATCTTTTCATATCTTTAATTTTTATTTGAAATACAAATAAATAATTTTAAGAATATTCTAAAAAATATTTTAGAATCTTTTCAAGATATAGTTTCAAAAATTATTTGATTAAAATTTAATTATCATAAAATATAATTAAAATTTTAATTCATTTTTTATTTATAAACAAAAAATTAAAATTAGGTAAAATACTTTTAAAAATATCCCAAAATTTTGTTTATGTATTATGTAGGTCCAACTTAATTTACTATATATATATATATATATATCAAATTTAGAAATAAAACAAAATATATAAATTAGTAATGTTACATAAAATGTTTTAAAAATTGTTACAAAAACACAAATTTATAAATTTTATACTAATAATATTATAAGCCACATAAATATTATTATAAAGTTGGATAGTATACATAATCGAATTATATTTATTTATTGATTAATTTTACCCTCTCCATTTCTTAATATATGATGTTTTGGATCATTGTTAAAAATTAATGGATGGAGTATTATATAACTTCAAATATTTTCGAATATTTTCGAAATGGATGGAGTATTATATAACTTCAAATATTTTCGTATTAAAATACCCGCACGGTTGTGCGGGTCGAGATCTAGTACATCTTTAGTTCAGAGGTTTTATTATTAAATTTGATTAAATATTTTAAAATCTTTATTATCATTTATGCATTATTTAAAATTCTTAGAATTGATTTAAAATAAGTTATAAATTTTTATACGATATTTTATTTTATAAATTATATATAAGGTTTTATAAACATAATAATACTTTTATAAACTAATTATAAAATTTAATGATGATTTTATAAGATTAAAGATATGGTTGTTCATCATACTACAAAAAAACATGAAGTACACAAATAAAAGAAGATTTAAGGATAGATCTTTCTTCCACGTTACAAACCGTTTCTTCTACTTTACTTCCTCACTGGGTTTTACACTCCCAGAGTTTATTGATACTTTTGTAGGAATGTTTTGCAGCTTAAATATGACATTTCTACAAAAGTAATATAGCTTGCACCATAAAGATGTAACTTAAATCCTAAACAAAACCACCAAACCCTATATACTTGAATATTACATCTAACTTTATAATATGATTCAAATAAGTCTTCCAAATTCTAATCTACATATTAGAATTAGGAAACAAATGAATTAGATTGAACCAAAACTGTTACTTTGTTAATTAAAAAAAGTTTAGGTTAGCTAGCTAATATCACAAATGTCATGTCAGTAAGCGTTTGGAGCCTAAATATAGATGACACTGAGGTCACATTTGATTAATTCATCAATACACATCATTTTAATCATCTCATTTTCGAGCAATTAAATTGCAAAGGTTTCAATTAAATGTACTCTCAGTTAGATTCATGACAAAGTTTTATAGAACATGTTGGATACTTAAAAAACTATCTATATATATAGAAAGTAATAAAAATAATATTTTTTATACCACAATAAAAACATTTAAATATTTCTACAAATATTTTCATCTTCCTATAAATTTGAAATCAGAGATCAAAAATAAAAATATACATATAATAATCACAAAACCGAGTAAACACGAAGGTCTTCTGCGATAGCTAGAGCTTTCAGGCAGCTAGGAGGACATGGTCTTTGATTCATTTTATTAATTCGTTTGTAATAAGTTTATATTCCATCTGTAAATGATATTTTCTCAAGAGTGTAATAGTATTTAATAAAAAAACAAAAGGAGTATCCATGTCATTACTTGTTTTTTTTTTAAATAATTAATAGAAAAAGTCAAGTTGTTTAAAAAACTTATGATACAACCAAAGATCCGAATCTTCAAATCCGAAGATTCCAGAACGAAATGTAGATCCGACGGCTCCAGGCTAGCATCATTCCCCTCTCTCTTCCACAAAATTTAAACCGCACTTAACACAATAAAGACACGAAATATAAAAAGCAGAAGCAATACTATAGGAGCAAAATTAAAAGGAATATTTCCAGCATCATTCCTCAAATAATTTCAAAGCAACAACTTGGTCTTCCATTTTTTTCTCTTCACTTCCAAAAAAAATTTAAAACCCTCAAAGTACAAGAGAATACATAAAGACCACCAACCAGCCCACAAAACACATCAACCATCCGACACAAACTACAACCATCGTTCAACTAGAGATGATGAAAGTGGCTTCTCCTCGTGCTCAGGATGATTCAATCACTCAGAAAGTTTTCAGGCGAGTCTACAGCAATTTTAGTTTCTCGACGGTCGAAGATGACTACAACCATAGTCGTCTGAGATCAAGATCGGGTGATTACGGGAAGGCGAGTTTGAGGAAGAGAGGGTTTGAAGAAAAAGAACAAGTTATGGAGATGGAACAGATGGGAGCTGAGAGGATCAAAACTGTTCTTATTCTGATGAGTGATACCGGCGGTGGCCACCGTGCATCCGCTGAGGCTATACGTGACGCCTTCAATATCGAATTCGGAGATGACTACCGGGTAAATATATTATTTTATTTATTTTGTTGTGACGTTGTTATATTATTTTATTTCTCTCTTCTTCTTCTTTCTCTTTACATTGACTCAAACGCATACGGTGGAGCCGATATGTTACTTCTTCAATTGTATAAGCCACAAAATCTAAGCATGTTTTTAGTTTAAAAAAATGTTTTTGGTTTCGAAATAATTAGTGTGACTAAACATTGAGAACTAAAATTTAGAAAAAATGAAAACTTGATACTGATCTATTTTGAAGAAAACCTAAAAACAACATTACAATAATCTCTAACTCGAGTTTCTCACTTTTTAGTTCCTGTCCTAAGATCTATTTGGAAGAAAAACAAATTAGTTTGAAGGGTTCATAAAGAAAATATCAAATTTGGTTGATATACATATGTACATATACCTGAATAAATTTGTAAATTATTTTGAAGGGTTCATAAAGAAAATTTCAAATTTGATTATTCGTAAATTAACACCAAGGCGAGCCTGATCTGTCACTGAAATACCGATGAATCTCAGCCGTCAAATTAAAACCATAGCACTAAATTTTCAAAAAAAAACAACAACAAAAAATATCTACTTGGAAGTTTTGTAGCCTAGTATTGGATTTTGGCGTTTGCCAGGTTGTCCGAGATACGCGAGTGATGTCAACATTTGGTGTCATAAAAACCTGTCCCACGTTCTTTACTCTTTTTTATTGTTTTTAATAATTGCATTACTTCTAGCTCTAGGAACTAGGAAGTAATGATTTACTATTATTTATTACAGATAATCATAAAAGACGTTTGGAAGGAATACACAGGATGGCCATTGAACGACATGGAGAGACAGTACAAGTTCATGGTGAAACATGTTGGTCTTTGGTCTGTGGCGTTTCATGGCACCTCTCCCAAATGGATTCACAGAAGTTATCTCAGTGCTCTTGCCGCCTATTATGCCAAGTACATACATATTAACCACTTTATACAGCCATTTTTCATATTATCCTTTAGTTTCATTCGATGTATTTATATACAGTTTAATTAAGTTTCTATTTTACTTTGTGGTGGACAGAGAAATAGAGGCTGGGCTAATGGAGTATAAACCAGACATTATTATTAGCGTACATCCTTTGATGCAACACATCCCATTGTGGGTAATGAAAAGGCAAGGACTTCAAAAGAAAGTCATTTTCGTGACGGTTATCACTGATCTCAACACTTGCCACCGTACATGGTAAGATGATATCTAATACTTCTACACTAAATAAATGAAAAAGACTATGCTCGGGTCCAGTTTCTTGTTTTTGTTTAATAAGTGAGAGTATAATTTCCAATCAGTCTAAACATTTAAAATTAACATAGTAGCTCACAATGAAATATTTAATCAGGTTCCATCATGGAGTCAGCAGATGTTACTGCCCATCCAAAGAGGTTGCAAAGAGAGCATTAGTAGACGGTTTAGGAGACTCTCAGATTCGTGTATTTGGCTTACCTGTCCGTCCATCATTCGCTCGCACTATTATCTGCAAGGTAATATTAGTCCAGTTTATTCCACTTAGAGTTTTGTTTTTTTGCAAACACTAGAAGATCAACCATTTGTATTATATTGTTTCTTCAGGATGATCTAAGGAAAGAGCTTGAAATAGATTCAAATTTACCTGCGGTTCTGTTAATGGGAGGTGGTGAAGGAATGGGTCCGGTTCAGAAAACCGCTCAAGCCCTTGGAGATTCTTTATATGACTCTAAAGAAAGAAAGCCAATAGGACAACTGATTGTCATATGCGGCCGGAACAAAACCCTTGCCTCTGCATTAGCATCCCATGAATGGAAGATTCCGATCAAGGTAGCCTTTAAAATGTGAATCTTTTTATTAGTACTTGTAGTAAGTGATTTTTTTAACATCTATTATGATGTTTATAGATTCGTGGGTTTGAGAAACAAATGGAGAAATGGATGGGAGCTTGTGATTGCATCATCACAAAGGTTAGTTATATCTTTGAATCTCCATGCCCTACTACTACGTCTGTTCTTAATTTAGAAAAGCCTTAAATCTTACAAGTGTTTATGTCACCAAACAGGCCGGTCCAGGTACAATTGCAGAAGCATTGATTTGCGGCCTGCCAATTATCCTCAATGACTATATTCCCGGACAGGTACATATACATTTTTAGATTCACCCTTGAAATTAATTGACCATATCATTAATCCACAAACTAACTCGTGTGAAAATGTAACTATCAAAAGGAAAAAGGCAATGTGCCGTATGTTGTGGACAATGGGGCTGGAATTTTCACTCGAAGTCCTAAAGAAACAGCGAAAACTGTGGCTGATTGGTTCAGCAACAAGAAAAACGAATTAGAAAAAATGTCAGAGAATGCTCTTAAATTGGCTCAGCCTGAGGGAGTGTTCGATATTGTTAAGGATATTAATCATCTATCTCAACAGCAACAACAACGTATTCAACCTTTTAATGATCATTCCTACTGACTGCGTCTACTTTAGCCTTAATATATATATTCCTCTTATTTCGTGAATTGTATGCTTGTATGTTGCCTAGTGCACTGTCATTCTTTGATCATCTTTTGTAATATTTATATATGCATTGTCATTCTTTATCACTCGTTTGCTAGTGTTCCAAAAAAACAAAATCACCCATTTGTAATATATCACCTTTACATATATAATGTGCTGAACAATAAAATGTCTTCTCTGCCTCCTGACAAAAATATTGTTGGGTATAAATGGATTTTAATTATTATGTACAATTCTGATCAACTAGTTTTGTGATTTTTTTTTTTAGATTTTTATTTTGTATTATTAGGCATTTTGATACAGAAAAAATTTAAACCGAAAAAAATCTTGTTACGATGAAAACATCAAGTTTTTTAATATATAGTATTTATTTAGATTATAACATAGTTTTTTTGACTAAACATATATAATGTGCTGAACAATAAAATGTCTTCTCTGCCTCCTGACAAAAATATTGTTGGATATAAATGGATTTTAATTATTAAGTACAATTCTGATCAACTAGTTTTGTGATTTTTTTTTTTAGATTTTTATTTTGTATTATTAGGCATTTTGATACAGAAAAAAATTTAAACCAAAAAAAATCTTGTTACGATGAAAACATCAACTTTTTTAATATATAGTATTTATTTAGATTATAACATAGTTTTTTTAACTAAACACACAACTCATGTCTTAAATTAATATCAACTAACGTACGCTTCTCTCTAGTTCACATTACCTCACCGGCTCAACCGTATTCTTTTTAGCATATAAGTATATAACTATAGGAATCTTATTTGGTCAATGGTCCTGTTCGTTTGGTTGCCGCGGGTTTCAGCGTCAGCGTCGGCGTCAGCGTCGGCGTCGGCGTCAGCGTCAATGAAAATAGTTGTTGTTCGTTTTGCAGACGCCGACGCCGACGCCGACGCTGACGCTGCCGCAAATTGTTGTTCGTTTAAAAGACGCTGAAAGTTGACGCTGACGCCGACGCCGACGCCAACGTTGATATGTTGGATTGTTCGTTTGATAGACGCTGTGTCTATTTCATTTTTTCATATTTTATGTTAAAAAAATTGTAAAATTGTATTAAAAAAAATAAAATATAGTTCAAATATATTTACATCCATTAAAATATTATGTTTACTTGGTAATGAATTTTTGGTCAATTATACAAATGTTACAACATTTTTTCATAAATCATAAGCTAAATTAGAAAAAAATAATGCTTCAAAATATTTATCAGAAACAAAAGCTAATATTATATCAAATTGGTTGATAAAAAAAACACATCAAGTCTTAAATAAATATCAAATTCAAATGATAATCAAAGTTATAAGCAAAAAAAAAATAAATCATTAACTAAAACATTTAATATGGTAAACGGCCTCTACCATATTCATTTGTGATGTTATCACGCAAAGCTTCCATCGCTCTATCACCTTTCGGCTCATATATAATATGGCCACCACTACCACCACCACCATCATCATCATCATCATCATCATCATCATCATCACCTTCTTCTTCATCACCATCAGCTTCCTCTCCTCCTTCTCCATCATCACCACTTTGCCAATGTACAAAATCATGATCTTCCCGATGTGAATCACGTATGAAGTTGTGTAGCGCCATCGTCGCTGTCACCAACTTAATCCACTTAACCAGGCCATACTTTGGATGCTTACGATCCAAAATCCTCCATTTTGCTTTCCATACTCCAAATGTCCTCTCAATCACTGATC
>CAKOAT010193710.1:73277-84780 GCA_932364175.1 Eruca vesicaria subsp. sativa | reverse complement strand
TTTCATGATTCTTATTGTCGTTGACATTTGCTATCTTATCATTGTCAAAACAAACATCACCTCATCACAAATGGCATATGTAATGATTACCTTGTTAACTTAACTAAACGTCCTCTTAATTTGACTCATTAAAATCCATATTAAACCATACTTAGTAAGTCGCATGTCAACATATGCTATGAACAATGCATCGAAAGTTCCATGGAAAACTACAAAAAAAGAATATGAAGTTTCCATATATTCTCTGTTCTTTCTTTTTTGAGAAAAACACACATTTTAAAATTGCATATATATGGTTATTATTGTCTGTCTAATTGTGAAATTATCAAAGTCTTTATGTTCGTTGATATTAGAAATATCTATGATATATTATTCCATATAAAAGTTATAATGATCATGAATGCAAAGATACAGTATGAATGTAATCCACATAAACATGGAAACATTTTGAAAAATACTCCCCACTTTCTCAACTTTTTTAGACCAATCATGAAATAATTCTTAGTGGTGATTGAGAATAACAGAAAAAATACATTTTTGTAAATAATAATTTAATTGATTCCATTCCAGTGTATATCAATTTTATAAAGAAAGAGAAAGACAAGCATGTGATGGCAAACCAAAAAAAAAAGATTGGGGGCGGCTCGTGGGTGGTGGAAGCCGACAATCGTTAGGTGATACGATACGTCGTCGTTACCCACACGCTTGTTCGTCTGTTTCTTCTTGGGTTAGCCACGTGGTCTACGCTTCTTCACCCTGGGCCTTAGCATTTCCTCTCTTCTGTCACACAGTGCTTTATCATTGGGCTTGCATTTCATCTGACCAACGAATGTGAGTATAGGTAACTTTGAGTTGACGAGGCAACCAGAGTTAAGCCCTGCGGATTTTGTCTGAACCGAAACAAAAATTTTGGTTTTGGCGTTCGGTAGAGTTTTGGAAATTGATTCAGTTACCGGTTCGGTTTAACTTTTTTTGAATATATCCGAAAAATAGCTAAAATAACAAAATTTAACTGAAATAACCGAAGTTAATCGAAAATATCCAATTTCTTAAAAGAAAATTATACCAAAAACAAAAAATCGGTTATTTTCCAAAATAAAAATTAAAAACCGAAAAATAATCAATAATCGAACCAAACCAATATGTAATTCGGATCATTTCAGACTTAGTTTCAAAATTTTGGTTAACCGAAAACCGACGGTTCAATTCGGTTCGGTTTCGGAAAATCGAAGTAGCAGGTCTAGCTTTTTTTTTTTTTTTTTTTTTTTTTTTTTTTTTTTTTTTTTTTTTTTTTTTTTTTTTTTTNTTGACATCAGCAGGTCTAGCTTTTATGATTGCCGTTTGTATAAAAAATGATAGAACTGTGTACTGTTTCACAGTTCTTTTTTTTGGTCAAAAAAAAAAAGAACTGTGTACTGTTTTGTATAACGAGTCTTAACGTATTTGGGCCTTATGGGCCTAGAGAGCTATTAAGCGGAAAGAGAATCAAAACCTAATACGCGCCCAAAAATGACTGAACAAACAAAGGCGCGAAGGTGCTTGAGCTTGAGCGGGAGAACGCACCCTAGCGACCAAAATGTTCTATCTGTCATCCTAAACCTTGATCCAGGGCATCAGGTTCGATTCCGATCTATCCTAGCCTCTCTCATCCATTGAATTTCTAACTGGTGGATTTGATTTTACGAAGTTATTTTCTCCGACTTGATTACTGTCGTGAGCTTGGATCTCCATATAGTGCGATACTCATCACTGCGAAGGAAAACAATTATCCATCTTCAAATAATGGAAGAAAGTGGGAGCAGTGGAGGAGCTCAAGCAGTTATAAATCTAGGAATCGGATCTTCGGTGCCGATTTCGTATCACGCATCCTTTGGACCTCACGAGGATCTTCTTCTTCTCGAAGCTGACGAAAACCTCGTCTCAGATATCTTCAGTGGAAGGTTAAAGATCTGAACTGCCTTGGGCACTTGTTTGATTAATTATCCAAATGATAAATAGAATTTTTGATTCAATTGATTAATTGTTACTTAATTAGATTTTATTTTATCATTAGGGTAACATTGAGAGGACTTCCTGATGAAGATGCTGTTCTCTGCACTAAGTCCAAAACTTATGCTATCAAGTTTGTTGGTAACTCTAACTCAATGCTCCTTATTCCTCCATCAAACACCCCTGGATTCCTCCAAGATGATGATGAATCACATGTGTCTGTCATCAAACTTGCTCCTGGTAACATGGAGCTTGTTGAGGTTTCTCCTAAACTCGACAAACTCAAGAAGCTTCTCATGGAAAGCCCTTTGAATGCTGGTGAAGTAGAAGATGCCATGATGATGGATGATGGTGAAAAGAATCTAGCTTTGTACACGTGGAGTGATTTGGCTAATACTATTCAAGCAAGCGATGAAGAGTTACGCAAGGGGTTGGAGAGTCTTTCCGCTATTGAGATTGATGGGTACTGGAGGGTTATAGACGAGAGTTACCTAGACATGATTCTCAGAATGCTTCTTAACAACTCTGTGCTGAACAGTTGGTGTTTTGATGGTCTTGATGAAGAGGATGTTGTGAGTTCGTTGGTAGCTGATGAGTTTCCTAGCGAACTCGCGGGGCACTGTTTGCGCGTGTTTGGCTCTGAGGTGAAGGAGATTAATAAGTGGAAGCTGGAACCGAGGCTTGTGTGTTTGCACTTTGCTAGACAGGTACTGGGAGAGGAGAAGATGAGGTTGGAGAGTTTTATGGAAGAGTGGAAGAAAAAGATACCAGAAGGGATGGAAGGAAAGTTCGAGATGCTTGAAGGTGAGGTTTTGACAGAGAGGATAGGGATTGAGACAAGGGTTTATAAGTTTAGTGTACGGTCTCTGCCTTCAACTCCAGCGGAACGGTTCGCTGTGTTGTTTAAACATAGACCGAAATGGGAGTGGAAAGACTTGGAGCCTTACTTAAGGTAATGATTTGATCAGATTATGAGTTTTTTTTTTTGGATTTATGAATTAATTGTGTTGTAATGTTTGTTGTTGCAGGGATCTTCATGTTCCAAGACTTTCTATGGAAGGTTTGCTTCTGAAGTACACACGCAGAGCACAGTCTAGACCTGATGCTGAACCTATCTTTAGTGCAAGGTAGTGAGTTTTTTCTCAATAAAGCTTGTTTTGTTTTGTGTTAATTTTGTGTTGATGTTATAAACTTGTGTTAAATTAATGGTCAGAATTCAGAAATATCCAATATCTTATCTTTCTGAGTTTTTGTTACTTGTTTTTGTTGGGGTAGCATTAACCTGTTAAATCTAGTAGCCGACAAAAAACAACAAGTATTTATTAGCTGGACCCTAAATTGAATAGTCTTGGCCTGCTTGTGTGATTCTAAGTCACACATCGTACATGTACATCCAGACCAACGTTAAATAAATGAAAAACGTTGTTTTAGCTTTGTGCAGACAACGACATTAGTTTCTGTTACTTTGTTTGAATTATGCTCAAGAGGTAGGAAAATGGACTACGTTAAATGTGTTGAGCGGGTTTGTTGTACCAGATTTTTTTATATTATTAATATTATAAACGAGCTTTTGTTAGTTAATAAACTAATTGATTCTAAAGCTAAGCTCAATTCTCTCCATTATATGATAAAACGTAGACTGGAGAATTCTAATGACCAGTGACCATTTTGAAATATTTAATAACCATAGTCAAATTCACGAATCATTTGATCAAAATTGACGATTTTTTAAGTACGTGCTCCGAAGCTACAAAAATATTATATCGCCGCCGTTAAAATTCAAATAATGATAAAAATTCGACAACTTTAAATCGAGACCGTCCATTTCATCAAGATAAACCTTTATATATACACACCTTCAGACACAACCTTGTTAGTTGTGCCAAAAATCTTCAGACCACTTTCTCTTCTCTGAGAATGTTTGCTGAGTCTATAATAAGTTTCTCTCAGTTGATCGGCGAATCCGTCATTATCGCCTCCGTCGTCGTGTTCTGTCTCCGTCTCTTCTTAAGACTCGCTTGTCTTCTTGCAAGCCGTCCATGGCTTCGCTACCGGACATTCACCGTTCGCCGCCGCCGGAGATGGGGGAAGAAAACGGCGGAGGATGAGGATGATTCATCACCGTACTGTGCGATTTGTCTCCAGGATGCAGCGGAGGGAGAGAAGATGAGAAGGTTAACCGTTTGCAGTCACTGTTTCCACGCCGAGTGTATCGATCCGTGGCTGGAGAAACGGTCCACGTGTCCTCTGTGTAGAGCGCAAGTACCGCCGCTGCCGACGGGGAATCCTCTGATTGCGTTGATTTTTCCTCCCGGCGTGATCGAGTTATTCACCAAAGGAACCTTCGCTTCCGATGTGTAGAGAGGCTTTTTAGCTCTGTAGTCGTCATTACATTTGTTCTTTAATTAATTAAGACTTCAACTTAAATTTGTTCCAAAAAAAAACCTTAAATTTGTTGACAAAAAAAACTTAAATATATCAAAATCTTAGTATTTTTGTTTCATTATAATTGTGTACGCAAATCAAAGAAACAACTAATTTTACATATTTTCTATATAAAAACATAATTAGTTATACAATTAACTACATTTAACCAATAAAAAAAATTATATTGCAAAATTTAAAATCAACATTTATTTTAAAATTTAAAAACGACATTTATTTTAGATCGAAAAAAAATTTCTACAACGACACTTAATATAAACGAAAAAAATATATCTGTAGGCAATATATTTTCGAAATACAGACATATGTAATTGCGTAGTTACACTGAAATGTCGAAAATTGGCCGAACTAGGAAACTAAAAAATTCTGTCGAACCTGCCAAATGAATTAAACATCATAAATATCAGCCTTTCAAACTAATAGAATATGGAAAAGAAAAAAAAAACTAAAAATAATTTAAATAGAGATTCCAAATTTTGGAATAATACAAATATATTAGGTAATACAGTAGGAAATATCAAAGCATTGTTTGTTATTTTTTCTTATTAACAAACAACTTTGATGTATGGAAAATTCATTCATTGATTCGATTGATAACACATCCACCGAATAAAGTTAGAGAATGTCTTGTGTTCAAGTAAGGTCGTAAAGTTAGAGAATCACAGTATTAAATATTTCCCATAATAAAATGAGATTAAATTATAAGTACACTCCTCGGATATTTTTCTCCACCACTTTGCAATTTTCTTACCCACTATACCTAAAGCCATCATCGATAAAAGTTGTTACAAGTCTCCGACAAGTGGTTTTAGTCTTTCAAACATAAGGTTTGGCGAACAAAAATCATCTATATAAGACTAAACTTACACTATTCTAATTAATCATTTAGAAATTCTTGTACTTTTGTAATATATATACACTAGAAGTCTACATAGTTCTTGACGGATTATATAAATTTGCATACTTTTAGATTTATTTTTATCTTGCATATAGTTTATGAATTACTTTTAGGAACATTTCTGTCAACTACTCTAACTTCGTAGTTTTGACTTGTGAGATTAGCTTATTGTGAACCTCTCCTTCAGTTATCCATTTATAACAGACCCTTTAGTCATCGCTTAAGTTGTCTCCACACGAAATAGCAGGATAGCGACGTTGTCACTATTACCAGGAAATTTGTCTTTTATGACAAGACAAGGTTTGATTTTTCTTTTTTTTCTTGTGTAAAACATGTATAAACTTTGATTTCGCAAACTACTTTTTTGAAGAATTAACCAAAGTACAAAGAAACAATTTGTTTGATAATATAAGAAATATACTCATATATGATGATATATACGTAAAATTTATATATATTTAGTTTATATTATGGCATACTTTTAATTAATTTAGAGTTAATAAACTTTAACTTTATATCTCTATACACAGTTCATAGTGATCAAACATAAGTTACTAACGAATATTGAACTGATTTGAGCTCTACTGTGTTTTTTAGATATACTGTATGCAAAATACTTTGATTTTAGTTCGGTTAGCGTTGTTTACACATTCATGGTTTGAGATCAATATTCCACTTTGGAAAATACAAAAAAAAAAACTTAACTAATATATAAGAGATTTAGATCAATCCATTTACCGTCCAACTGAATGAAAATCAATCCATTCTCGAACGGGCAATCTTCAACTGATCTGACCCAAATGGTTTGGAAGACTGATCGAACTGAATCCTAGACTAAGATCTTATAGAGATATAGTTATAAGAACCATCATCTGAAAAAAGAATGTAAAAATATAAACTGTCACATTAAAAATCAAACTGAGACATAACTAATATATAAAATGCTAGGATCAATCCTTTATTTGGATTTGAATTAGAAATTAATAATAAACTCAAATTTAACATTCACCACCTCTTACTTAATATTAATAATGTTAGGAAGAAACCCATGAACTCCATAGGTGTGAACTCCAGTGTGATGTACTACTATTTCAATGACAACTATATTGTTGCCAAATTATGAAGTTCGTACATACTGATTATATTTAAACCTACCAAAAAATAAAATCAGAGCGCGACTCTTCTTCATAGACATAGACAAGACATTATTATTGGCTGTTAACTAAGAAATTATGAGCTTTTGGTCCATGATATGCTTTTAATCTAGATTTTCATCTAAACACATGGCCTTTACAACCATATTTATTTTTCTATATATATATATAGTTTTAGAGGTCGTATTCATCTTTTTCCTGGTTTTAGGTTTAGTGATACTTGAAATTGTTATCTTCTTAAAAAAAAAAAAAAGAAAAATTGTTATCTTCTTCGGCTGCTTACACATGTTTTCCTAATGTCCTCCAGAGAAAAAAAACATTTTTTTACGGAATTTCTCACTATTCACAATGATTTAAGGTTTAACATCCTGTTTTTTTCAATGTTTAACACGTCACATTATCATTTTTTTTCTTTCAGATAATGATTCAACACATATTTGATTTTTATCTACTATAAAGATTTTATTAATAAAAGTTAAGATCTTATTTTAGTAGTGACAATTATTTTTATTGTTCAAATTAAATAAATCTAATCAGATTTTATTAATAAAAATTAAGATCTTATTTTATTAGTGACAATTATTTTTATTGTTCAAATTAAATAAATTTAATCTCTATTTATAGAAAAAAAATTATATAAGAAGTAAAATAAATTACTAAATTCATAAACAAAGCATTAATTTAAAATAACTAAGATAATATTAAAATATCAAAAATCTTGAGAATGTGATTTGTGGTGTTAGTGATTCTCATTTCACTCTTATCAACTAGTTAATGCTTTAACATCAAATAATCTGTATTATCAAATGTCATTATCCAGAATGCTTATTATAGTGATTCAATTTTTGAACTTTTCACTCAACATAATCTTTAAGATAATATCAAATGACCCACATGAAAGTTAACAAATATATATATTTTTTTTACCATATATTCAAAAATGACCCTAATAGTGTTTTTGATCCTTGTCACCTTTTAATACAAAAGTTCACCCTTATCTACATCTATTGGAAGGTATCTGATATTATGAGATTTATGCTAATTAAAATTGTAATCAGTGATCACTAATCAGCCATAGGGTCATCTTGTAACTCCCTATAAATAGTTGAATATACGATGTCTCAACACAAGTAAAAGTTGTACACTTGATCATAAGATTAAATAGAAAACGATGTCTTCACAATGCTTATGGACAAGGAGTCTTTTCATTGTGTTATTGTTAGTGTCCATGACTCATGGGGCTATCTCTAGCAAGTATGGAGAAGCTCTCACAAAGTCTATTTTGTATTTCGAAGCTCAACGTTCAGGAAAATTGCCGTCGAACCAAAGAGTTGACTGGAGAGGAGATTCTGCACTTAGAGACGGTTCTGATTTCCATGTAATTTAAACCCATCTACTTTTTCTTTATCAACACAAGAATTGTTTTATTTAGTATACGTCACAATGGTCATACATAGTTTAAGTTATTTCTAAAAGAAAATTTTCATTATTTTAAAATATATAAATCAAGACTAAAATATATCTTTTTAATGTAGTGTTCGTATTTTTTATGAACACAATTTATTCTAACTTGAGACGGCCATGGTATAATATTCCATGCATTTCAAAAGAAAGATTTTAAAATATAAAAAGTATTGCAAAAAATGTTTAGTTTTTTTGGGGAATGGAGGGAATATTCATTTCGTAAAACATGTCATAAGTGTTAACTGTTAAAAAAAACAGGTTGACCTCACCGGGGGATACTATGACGCCGGAGACAACACGAAGTTTGGATTGCCATTGGCGTTCACGACGACAATGCTAGCATGGAGCAGCATAGAGATGGCATCACAGCTCAAGGCTAATAAAGAGCACCAAAACCTCCTAACGGCTATCAAATGGGCCACTGACTATCTCATCAAAGCCCACCCAGAGCCCAATGTTCTCTACGGACAAGTGGGAGACGGCAACTCGGACCATGCATGTTGGATGAGACCAGAGGACATGACAACTTCGCGTCCTTCTTACCGCATTGATGCTCAGCATCCAGGCGCTGACCTTGCAGGCGAGACAGCTGCAGCTATGGCTGCAGCTTCTATAGCCTTTGCGCCATATAACAAAGACTACGCCGAAAAACTCATCGTTCACGCGAAACAACTATTTGATTTCGCCGTGGCTCACCCTGGCGACTACCAAAACTCCATCTCTAACGCTGGTGCCTTCTACTCGAGCAGCGGTTACCAAGATGAGTTACTATGGGCCGCGGCTTGGCTCTACCGTGCCACTAAAAAAGATACTTATCTCAACTATTTGAATGAAGCATCTAATACCGGTGGTCCCAGGACTGTTTTTTCATGGGATGATAAGTTCTTGGGTGCACAAGTCTTGGTCGCCAAGGTAGGTTATAAATTTTTCACTAACGTGTATGTCAAGAAACAAACAAAAACTTAAAAACTTTTTTTTTTTGCAGCTTGCACTTGAAGGGAAAGTAAAGATCAACAAGATGGATGAGTACAAGAGTATGGCTGAGCAGTTTATTTGCAACTGTGCTCAAAAGGGATCTAATAACGTTAAGAAAACTCAAGGAGGTTTGCTTTGGTTCTTGCCGTGGGCTAACCTACAGTACACCACCTCTGCTTCCTTGGTCCTCTCTGTTTATTCTAAATATCTTAAATCCGCCGATGCATCCATCAAATGTCCCGGTGGAAACCTTCAAGCCTCTGATCTTCTTAACGTAGCTCGTGACCAGGTATATATAGTATAGTATAGTACCAATGTTTTGACTTTGCCTAACAAACTTGTATATTGGTTTATATAGGCAAACTATATACTTGGATCAAACCCTAAGAGCATGAGTTACATGGTTGGATACGGGAGCAATTATCCAAAGAAACCACACCATAGAGGAGCCTCTATAGTGTCGATCAAAAAGAACAAAACACCAGTAGATTGCAAAGCAGGGTTCAGCGAATGGTATAACAATCCTGCACCAAACCCTAACGTACTAAACGGAGCAATCGTGGGAGGACCTGACGAGAACGATGCTTATGGAGATGATAGGACTGATTATCAGCACTCTGAGCCTGGCCTCGCCACCGTTGCTCCATTTGTTGGTGTTTTGGCCGCCGTTGCTTGATCTTATTATCTATACTTGTGTATGTACCATATGTAACAAAAGTCATAGGTTGGTCATTTGCATAACTTTTAAAGTGGAATATGTAACTTAATTGGCTTCATAATAATAATAATACAATAATTTTAAAATATTTCGAAATGTTCTTTCAAGGATAAGTATTGTTAGAATCTCATAGTAACATCATTTATACTTTAAGTAGGTTCTTTCATTGTGGTAAGACTGATTGCCACGAGAGCCTTCAAGCAAGAAAACTCTGATATATTGAAAGGCGAGAACTGCAATAACAAGGTTCATGTTTGTTACAACGTCTGTTATTAAGCTCGTGAAGCAAGAAAAAAATCCGATGGATTTCGGTTTATTTTCACAAGAGATAAAAGTCCCAACATTCATCTACATGTTATACAGACCGAGCTCGAGTTGGTAGCCTTTTCTTCTAGTCCTTAAGATGTAACACCAAAAGGAAGCAACGCAGCAGCAACGACCCTTCCTTCTTCATTCAGAATGTTGTAAGTTGATGCAGCGTTTCTCTGAATCAAGTAAAATCCATATATAAGAATGAAGCTTGGGTGGGACTAAGAGAAAGATGTAAGACAACATGGGGTTATAAGACTACAAAAGAATGTAATGGATGGGTTAAAAAGACAACATACAGAATCAACGGTTTCTAGCTTCATGCCAATAGACTTGACAAACTGACGGACCTCGGGAGTTACCGGGTGAATGTTTCTCCCACAACCAACAATTAAGAGCTCTGCCATGGACAATAAACAGTTTAACATAGTATATAGCATGACTTGACGTTGGTGCTAGTTAATATGCAAATCTAGCTGATCAACCAACGGTAATGCTACTTTTTTCTCTTTTCATATGTGCTGTAAAGTTTTCACAAATCTAGTTGTTCAAGTGACGACGAAACAAATATGATGTACTATTAATACCTGGAATGGGTCGAATTGTCTGGAAGATAGACAAGCTGCATCCATGGAAAGAGAAACGTAGAGACGTTTTAGCAACTGATTTATGGAAAGCATTTTATTCATAAACTATACAGACAACGAGCAATAGCAGCAACATAGAATACCAATCAAAGACAAACACGTAGCGAATATTTGATCAAACGCATAAAAAAAAAAAAAACCTTTTGACGACAATGAACATCAGCTTTTGGCATAACATAACTTACACTCAAAACAGTCATACAAAAAAATAGACATCAGCTTGTGGCATAACCTTGGTTAGAATCCAAGAGTGAGGAACAATGAACCAAGTATCTGCATAAGCTTAAAGTCTCAAACTTTCACTCAAACATATACCCAAATGTTTGATAAAACACATCAAAAATCGAGCTTTTGAAACCATTCGATGACAATGAACATCAAAAAGCACATAACTTTAAACATAACATTGGTTAGAATCTAAGACAAGAGAAACAATGACTTAAGTATCTATCTATCTACATAACAGCTTAAAGTCTCAACCTTTTTGCCTAATTAGAGAGAAGACGAGACCTACCTATCAGGAGTGATGTCGGAGAATTGACGAGGGGTCCACGACATAAGCAAGTTCCCAACACAGAGCAAGCTCCCTTCGTATTTCACTCCATTCACCGTGAAACTCGTCTCGTTAAACCTGCACACACACAAGATCAATGAATCAAAAAACTCCAAAAACCTATAGAAATCAGATATGTTTTGGAATTGAATTTACTCTTGGAATCGGAGCTGGTCTTCGGGGACATTGTCAATGAGATTGATCTGGTCATAGAGGGAGAAAGCTCGTCTCAGAGATGGCAAAACTGGATTCGAATGCTTAGGAGCTTCTTTCCTCATGCTTTGTATCAGTTTTGGTAAAGTCGCCATCGATTTCAGCCTCGTCGCCATCGATTCTCAGCCTCCCCAACCA
>CAKOAT010193710.1:56756-72125 GCA_932364175.1 Eruca vesicaria subsp. sativa | reverse complement strand
TCTTGTGACCAGCGTAAGCTCTTTGTCCTTGTAACGCATGTCCCATGTTCCCACCGTGTGACGGTATAAAAACATCGCTCTTCTCGCAGACAATGTAGTCTATCGCAGCCATCACCGAAGCTTTCTTGGCGAATGGTTCTAGCTCACCAGGTAATGCAAGGTCATGTTTGTTGTAGAGATGAGGGAACTCTTTAGTTAAAGGCTCCAAAGCCTCTTTCCCACCTAGAGGCTCTCCTCCTGCCCAGTAGATTCTCGCGTCTTTCGGTGCTTCTAAAGCTTTAAGTAGCCTTGTGACTTCTAGAGCTGTTAAAGGGCAAAGGCCAGCGAGTTTTCTTTGGTTGTAAGTCATGTTTGAACGACCGGTGAGAAGCTCCGGGTGACGTTCTCTCTCGCTGTTGACTATCTCGTCGTACTCGGGTGTTAAACCGGGGAGACAACCGGTTCTAACCCAAACATCTTTCTCCATTCTTAGATGGAGTGAGAGATACTGTCCTTCGCTTAGCATTCTTGAAGCTAGCTTGTTACCGAGTTCAAGAATCCTCGGTGAGAATCTCAGCGCTTGGAATGCTACTTTGCATCTGAGTTTCTGAAGATCAGAAGGAAGGTCGTTGGAGAGCCTTGAATCTAGTCCACGGAGAAGTAAAACTCTTTCTCTGTTAATCTGCAGAAACAGAGGAAACAGAGTTAGCTTACTAAAACAGAGCAAAGAAACAGAGTTAGCTTAATAAAAACAGAGGAAACAGAGCAAGAAACAGAGTTAGCTTAATAAAACAGAGGAAACAGAGCCAATCTTACTCGCTTGAGGTAATGAGCACGAATCCATTGAGGAGAAGCGTGAAGTGGAGTTCTTTTCTCTTCCACAGGTCTTGTCATGACATGTGTTGATGGTAAAGACGAAACAATATGAACATCATCCGCTAAAACGTTCTTGAAATGCTCCAAATCGAATATATCCGCAAACTCACTACATTCAAACATTATAATCAGCAAAATGTCACATACTTTATATAACTTTGATATAAATCTTAAAGAGCTTTATGTTATTATTATACCTTTCGTCTCCCCAAATGACGTTGACTTGCAAAACAGGAACAACGAGAGAAGCACCAAGGATCCTAGCGATGATAACAGCATCAACAATCTGGTTCCTCTGCTGATTCATCCCACCAGAGACAACAACGAGAAGATACTTCCACCTGTTCTTGAGAATCGAGTTGCTGTCTTTACGATACTGTCTGCTGAATCCAAGACACGGCTTAAACCCTAACCCATCAGGTTGCTTCCAGAAGTCACCTTCCGTAGGCAAAGTCGAGTTAAACTGCGTGTCGTTTTTTGGGATGAGACCGAGATGGGAAACGGCGTGGTGTTCTTCTTCTTTTCCTTCTTCTCCGTCGAAGCTTAGTAGTTGTTGTTGACCCGTGGAGCAAGGGTAACGTGAGAAAGGGAGTGAGATTGGGTCAACGTTGAATCCGAGTTTCAGCATACCGAAGAGGGAGACGAGGAAGAGAGTCAAGAACCAGAGTCTTGGGTTTCTGTAGCTGAATCTGTTGGTGCATCTTGAGGATTTCTTGGGGGAGACAAGAAGTGATTGGAGAGAGGAAGAAGATAGAGAGTTTATGATCTGAGAAGGGACTGAGATGTAGGAGACTTTCTTCTTGGTGCTGTTACTGTTGTTCTTTGGTAACGCCATGATCAAGATGAAATGAAGAGAGGTGCTGAGATCTTTGTGATGTGGTTTTTAGAAGAAAAGAGAGGTTTAAAGAGAGAATGAGAGGTCAAAAGTCTCCGGCGATGAAGAAAATTAAAAGAAAAAAACGTGTGAGAGAGAAAGAGAGAGGTGGGCGGCGCGAAGTCTGAGCAATGTCTGTAACGCGTTCTTAAAGGAAGGAAGAAGAGACCACATGGAAGTTTTTTTTGTTTTTTGTTTTTTTTTTAATTTGTTAAACTGTATGGTACTTGATTTAAGTTAATCCCTTATTTTGACTTTAAACTTCTTTCTTTAACTTAAGTGATTACAAGTGTTTACAAGATGTAACTTAAAAAGTGACTATTTAAATGCGTTTTACATGTAATTAATGTCATTAGGAAGTTTTTGATGGTTATTACCAAAATAAAAGTTTTTGATGGGTCCATAAAGTCTTGTTCACATGAATACTGAGCTGTTCTGGATAAAACATATAAAAGTTGGGAAAACAAAAGAAAATGTATAAAATAAGATTATATTTTTGGTGTTCTACAAGGATTTTTGAGCAAATGCCTCAGTATTATTTGTTAACCATGAAATATCAAATTTTATAACCTTAGCTTCTACCAATAATATATTCATGCTTATTTCTATTTCAGAAAATATCATTCTATATTTTCATTGTGAATTTATCTATTAGTTTTCTTTTATCATTTTGAATGATCAATAATTTTCATTTAAATTTATCGTTATTTGATTAATTGTGTATTAATCTGTATGAAATATTCCAAATTTGCAGAAGAAAATGAATAGTAATCAACAAAGATTTTAATTTTTACTCAGAAGTTATGATAAAATTTCCAATGAAATAATTTAAAATCTTATTAAATGAGTTGTTTTGGTTATTTTTATTTGTAAGATATACTAGCACAAACAAAAAAAAACTAGAAACACTTTCCTATTCATTATGAAGGGATATTTCTGAAAGAGACCAATTTATTAATTTTGTTTTTGAAACAAATTACACAAATCGTAAACACCAATAAAACGCAAAAATGATAGATATATTCCTTTGCGTACACCAACAACGATGACAGTGTCTTGTTGTGATACGGCCAGCTGTTTCTTTGCATCATTCGAATTTCGAAGAACAACAAAAATTAATAAAGTTCACACACACGACAGCCTGTGAAAACACTTCTCCTAATAAGCCTATACCTAAACAATTATTATTCAAAGTATTTATTTATACTTTTATAATGAAAAATAATTCTTTTGGATACTCGAATATGCCCTAGCAAAAATGATTGCTAATAATATAAAATGATCTAAGTTTAGTCAATATTTTTATTATCTACAGACTACAAGTGAGTTATAGAATTTAACATATGAATAAAGATTGCAAAATGGGACATGAAAAAAAAAAAAAAGGTTATTGCGGAATTAGATAAGCCAACCACTATGTGTCTATGTCACAATCACATGTTATTAAGGTCATTTCTTAGAACTCGTTTTATTTTTGTTTTGGAACTTAGTTTGTTGAATTACGTTGCAAGTTATATCCATTTCAAACCCTTTGTCAAAAAAATAAAAGAAAATATTATATCCATTTCATTTTGCTCTGTTTCAAAAAAACAAAAAACCATTTCATTTTTAATCCAAGTGGATGCCAGCTGGAACCACTTGACGTATTCCCTCCACGTCGGATATAATAGACGGCTTGTCAGTTGCCACGTGTACGTCTGCACCACTGGCATGTATCGAGACCAGTGCATGGAGATGGAAGAAGATTAAAGTATACCTTTTCAGTCTAATATTCTTTTGTTTTTTGATAATGGATTTTTCAGTTTAATATTCTTACGAACCAAAACATAGAGATTGATGCAAGTTCTTATAATATTCGACTAAAACGATACCATTATGCTAATACTAAAAATACTGAAAGCTACATATATGATACGAGCATGTATCACCGAGTAATTTTTTCGTTGCATTTGTGAAACAACAAGTGATGATTAATTACCACACGAGTATATAACAAATACTCCTGATATAAACAACGACTAAACGGGGTTGTTGCGTTTGTACCGATTGTTATATGATTCTTTACACCACTATGCTTGAATTGAGAATTTGAGAAGGTATTAGAAGAGGAAGACGACTTAGACGAGTCAATAGTTTCAAAAAAATATTCTAAGTTAGCAACTTGTGAACATCATATGATGTATAAGATTGAAAAGTTCAGAGATACCATGGTATTATTAAATATTTCGTGTGGACTTTGTTATTCTGGTTTGGTTATTGAAAACAGAATATTGGGTATATATTACTGTTTGGCCTGGCTAGATCTGTCTGTCTTCAGTCTCTGATTATCCATTTATTTAAGTATATTTCACATCTACTTGAATTAGTTAAGTATATACAAGCCACAGTTTGAGACGTTGACCAAGTTAATAATGAGCTAATGTAGATTATTTATTATTTTGAGATATATCTTTCTCCTTAATAATAATGAAGCAGTTAATAATTCCCAATAAGACCAGTTTAGTGGATGGAGTCATGGAGAGCTATGAAATAGTTAATCTTAGTATTTGATGGTAGTGTAGTTTTAAGTATTTTCTTATGTAATTCCTTTATAATTTTTAATGTGTATACATCTATCAATATATATCAACATATATAAAAATAGTTAAAACATTAGCTAAGAAAAAATATTAGTTTCATCAAATACAGAACCATGAGTATAATAAGTAAAAATATATAGTTAAACCAGGAGTATCAACGATTCTAATGGCTATACTCTAAACTATTTCCAAAACAAAGATAATTTCATTACGGATTAACGCAATAATTTTTGTTGTTGTGTCTAGTTAGTTGTAAAATTCAGATACTCAAAATTAATAATAACACGCCTGGCGCCTAATTATATGGGCAATGCTTTTTTTGTTTAGTATTTACGTTGTGATCAGAGAGAGGTAGACGACTATGAGTCAGTTCATGCTTCTTCATCCTTATCCGAATGAACTTATTCGATGCTGATGAAAATATACAATTAAATCTAATCAAGGAATATTACGTTATTTAATATTCATAGGAGTTCTTGGAAACCTTATAATTATTGGAGCTTTAGAATGTCATCACGTTGCACAACACCACTTCCTCAACTTAGAACATAATGCGAATCTTACCGTAAGATTATAAAGCGTACTAAATGATTATATTATTTGTTTAGTTTCGATTTCATGTGCTACTATGTCATCGGATCTGCCCTCATGTTCCCCTTTTACCGTTTACGTATTCGGATTTTAATTGTTAATCTACAAAATGATGGTATTGTATTTACTAAAATGTTTCCACATATGTATATTTTACCAAAAATAATACATAATTTTTAACAAAATACCGAAATATAAGAGATGATTGATTAGAATATAGATGTAGAAATGTAGCTATAAGATATATTCTGTAATTTTTATTGTTGTAATATATGTTATGTAGTTGTAGAAAAATACCAACAAATTAATAGTTGCTTTAAAAATTAATATAAAACATGAACAAACAAAAAAATATGACTGTAGATGATGTGTTAAAAAAATAATTTTAAAATAAAACTATATCATTATTGGTTAAAATTAGTGTTTTAAAAATAAATAAAGTTAAAGTCCAACAAAGTCACTCTCCCTAGAACTTCAATTTTAACTTTACAAGTAAAAATTCAAGCGACCAAATACATATTTAAATCGTAAAGTCAAATATACATATCTAACTTATAAAAACAAATATACGTTGTAGATGAATCAGGAGAAAACAAAAAGTTAAAACAACTATCTATATTTGAAATTATATTATACTAATAGTTTAAATGTATCACAAAACTTTGATAATGATGATGCATGTTAAACGTTCTAGTAGTATACCGTATCGATTAACATTTTAAATTATTTATAATATTTATTTGTTAAGTATCTGTATAATTATAATTTTGCATTATTTATAAGTATCCTACTGAAATAATAAATCACATTATATTTAGTATTCTGAAAATTATACAATTATGAAAATCATATTTTGAACAATTTTTAGTATGCAGATTTCATCACGAGTTAATTTAGTTTATTTCATTCATTAAATGCACAGTATAAACAAATATATATATATATATATATATATATATATATATATATATATATATATATATATATATATATATATATATATATATATTTATATATTAATGGTTATCCAAATTGTCAGGTTTTATATTTTATAAAGGCATCTTCAAAAGAATTTTTTTCTACTTCAGAGTTCAAAATTTGCAAAATTATATATTTAAAGTTTAAAGTTATCTTTTTTCAAAATCAAAATTTCAAATTTAACTTCAAAATTATTTGTACTTTATATTTTTGTTTGTATATTTGTCATAACTTATTAAACTCATAAAAAATTAGTAAATAACTAGCACATATAATAAAATATTACATTAATATTAATTAATAAAATATTACACTAAAATATAAAATTATAAATAGAAATATATAATTAAATATTAAACTATTAACAAAATAACACACTAATTCTTTTGATATTGATGTCTTCTGGTTCCAGATTTAAATTATTTTAAATCTTATTTTAATGTTTAAAAGAAAAATAAGTTTAAGACCTTAATTTATTTAAGAAAATTAAAATATTTATTAGATAATAATTTTTAAGAATTAAAATGATAAATAACAAAATATTTAAGAATATGATGTGTGTAAGGACCAAAATGTAAATAAAATATGAACTTTTAAATTTGAAAATTTGAATAATAATATTTGATATTTAAAATTTCACTATACAAATTTTTATATTTGAAGTTTTCAAGTTTTTTTTTTTGCGGGACAAAAAAAACATATTTGAAATTATAAAGTGTCTTATAAAGATGTTCAAAATCAAAAGTTTTGATGGAGAAAAAATATTAATAACAAAACAATATTTTCTACAGTTGTGAATTCTTCTGATCAAATATACATTGCATTTCGTAAAAAAAAGATATATATATATATATATATTGCATTAAACCCAAATAAAAGATATAATAACCATGCACAATCAATTCGTTTGATTTTCTATATGTTATAATTAAAGATCACTGACCACGATCACAAATTAAAACTTACATGTATATTGGAAACTTAAAAAATTTATTTGAATTATGAAAGCCTTAAGTCAAAATAATATTATTTGAACTAGCCGAATTGCATGGGAACTAAACTTCATTTTCCCCAAGAACTAAGTAATAATTCTTGTATTAGACTACAAATAAAATTCATCTAACTCGTGCTCCATATCATGTCGGACTACTATGATCACTAGCGAAGCTAGTATAATGTCACTGTCTCAACAACAAAATGGTATACCGGTTACAGAAAATTCCAGAGGTTTTAATTAGTTAACTATAGAGAACTGATGACTCGAAACCATAATTATTCAGCAATAAGGACGAAGCTATCTTAATCATACTAGTTCTTTCATTTCTATACTCAGTCGTCATCTGAAACAGCTTAAATTAGCTTAACAACTCCTATGATCCATAATTATATAATTATTGTTATTGGTTTGGTGACAAGTATTAGGCGGTATTAGGTGTTGTTTTTGCAATTGATTTAAACTTCAAAATCGGCCATATATATATATATACAGATTGGTTATATATAGAAACTGAAGTCTTTTGGGATAATTAACTTTAGGGTGCAAAATAAATCTAAGATTATACAATGTGCAAAAATTGCTGAGGAAAATGAAGATGCATATATAGCGATTGTAAAACAGTTGGTACATCAACTTATAGTTGGGGAATACTGATTCAAAAACTAATAATTGGGTTTAGTCTTAAACTTTGAATTAAGCGTACTTATAATAAGGATTATTATATTTTCTCTTGGCCTGATGCGTTGAGGGATTTACGACGGGACATGTCCATGACAACTAGGAGTTGAACCACCACTAAGACTTCATTTACAGGGGTAAACCTTAATTAAGTCTGCTTAATTTAATTTAATATCTTCTGTCCCAACTAAAGACTTTCTTATTACTATACTATCAACCTTCTATTTTTAAGTAATTTGGCCAAGAAAATCATAAAGAAAGGACGGTGATTTTATAAGTTGTTTCTTTTTCAATTTGCTAAATTCTACTTACTACAAGAAGTAGAACTTAAACACCAATATTACGTATCTTGAAAGAATTGCGTCACTGTTTTTATTAAGACTTTGGTATTACCTTTTGGTAAAACTTTGATGTTGATTATGTTATTGACTAATACAAAATACATACACTGCTTGAGTTTTTGCTATATTTTGGATAAGTAAACTAGAGATATAAACCAAAGATGTAGGTGTGAATAAATGTGTCCTTAAGCCCTTTCTCAAAAAAAAAAAAAGAATTAAGTAAATGTGTCCAAAACCCAATATTATCATGGAACAATCATGATTTCCCTTACATTTACAAAACAATAGAATACAATGATGATGAAGTAATATTGAGTTTAAATTTCAAAGCTTGGTATATATAATTGCTTTTTATCATTCTTATTTCAATTGGGGGAAAATAATAGCATTATTGGTTTCAGTTTTGCAAGCATAGTTCAGAATGGATGACGAAGATGTTTCTTTGCGTATGAAACACTAATATAGTTACGTGTTTACTTTGTCCAGTGGATTTGTGGGAATGTGCGACGTGGTACATTAAGATTCGCAGAGTTTTTGGAGATAACAAAAAACACATGCTTAATTTGGAGTTTCTTGGACGTGACGACTGAAAACAATTAAATTAAAAATATATGTAAATGTAAAAGCTACAAAAAGGTGCAAAGGTACTTAAAGAACTTGAAAACCAAGTAAACACTGATCACTGGGGTAACTAGAAAATGATTACTGCAATGAAATGAATAAATATGATAAGGCTTTTCACTAAACCGAAAATCCAAAGTTTCTGTTTGATCGGAGAAAATAATGATATCATCTTGAAGAGACGTTGATGGTCCAAGTTTCGATGAACTCTTACAAAGATGTGCAAACATGATGGGACCATCCTCATGTGAGAAAAACTGAGCATTCTTTTCTCTTATCACCATCGCAGGGAGATCACTCTCACATGCTTTGTATATTATAGATAACATTGATGAGAAGATCATGAATTTAGTAAAACACTTAGGTAGTAGTTTATTCAGCTATCATTTTATTAATTTATCCTATCACTCTATTAATTTATGCAGACTATAATATGTACAATTGTACATGATGGTACTATGTGCAGATCTATGTGTTACTCATACTGGTTTTAAAATTTTTGATTTTTTGAAATTAATATCAATATAACTTCTGACAAAAAAATGAAAAAAGTATAGATCCATCCTAATGCGAAATAAATTAAGATCAAGTCAGAGTTTGACCCATCATGAACTGTACAGAAAAATAAGAAACACAAACTACTAAATAGTTTAAGATGAGTTACCAATTAAAAGAGAGTTTCAGAGAAAAAAGAAGAAGAGAGTTTCAGAGTTAAATTGAAATTAAAAGGACTAACAAACAAACGTAACCCTTGTTTTATTGGGATGGACAAGATCAAAGTATGTGTAAATTATATAACCAAGAATGACTATAGACTACAGACATAAATGTTCATGTGGATAAGAAGATTAGAATCACGTTTTGTATGATACCCGATATAGGGATTGAGTAATGACTAAATAATTGGTGGCCTATACGATCCCCACAGGGTACCTTGTTAAGTAGGCAAAGGCATTTAATGTTATAAACCAATTTCATATAGGATGGACCAAACAGATATAAGCTTTGGTCTTTTGGTCACATTAAGAAAAAAACAATCATATGGAAACCAAAGACATTAACAGACGCCGATTGGCCAAACTTAGTGGAGGCCACTCACATCATCATCATCATCGATTGTTGTCCTAGTTTGTTCTCCCAGTTCTACCCTTGGAAAACACGATTAAGCTCCTTGACTTGTATATTTAAAACGTTCAACGCAGAGATGTGAATTCATTAACAGCACGAAGGAGGAAAAGGTAAAAGAAGAAAAAAAAACAAAGGGTGTCCCAAAATTTTATGCCTCACATGAAAGTCTTGCATATGGGTTCATGGCCCATTTAAAGCAAACGACAATGTTTTATCCATAATTATTACTAGACTAGGAATCTGGACTCTGTCCATTCCCTATTAAGTTATGTTATCATCCTAATTTCTAGGGGTCTTATGTGTCCTTTTTTGTTGTTAAGTTTTAAGTTTTGTTTTGTTATTATTAACGACCACCAAGAATTAAACCATGTTTCTCCTTTTAGCTATTTTATACTATTTTTTAAGCAATTTTGGATTAGTGATTTGACGCTGGAACTTGTCACTAAACCATATATTACAAACAACTTGAGTATACTTGTTTATATGAATAATAAGCGATCACTTCAGTATATAAATAGAATACGAAACAAATGTCTATAACTTCTCAGTAATTAAACTTTTCAAATTAATTAAAGTTCAAAAACGGAAGAGGATAAGAAGAAGAGTAAGAAAGAGAGAAGGGAACAAGAAGCATGGAGGCATAGCAGAAATGGAACAAACACTAGAATTATGGCATGTGACCTTTGTCTTCTCTTTACTTCCCATGTGCCTTTCTTTATTGCATTGTATCAGTACCCCCTTTTTATCTTGCAACAGAGTTCACAATAATTGCAAACTGATAATCCTGATCTTGATCAGTTAGTTTAAAGCTAATGACCGTTGTGAAAAGTCAAAGTATTCATATATTAAGCAGTATCTTATTCTCATTCACATATATATATTTATCTGAAATCGAACTATCAATGCTCTGACAAATACTAATCGTTTTTCGAGCTATATTAATGACTTTTCTTTACCTGCTTCTATTCGCTTCTTATCGTGACGTTAAAATAAGAAAGCACATCAATGTAAACATTGTACGTGATGGAATTGAACATATATCTTCGTAATGAGCTTCATATGCTTGCGTCAAGGCCCATTTTCTCATTGCTTTCGTGAAAATGATGATCACGACTTAGAGAAAATTTTGTTATGTGTCGATACATACTAGGAAACTTTCTGAAATCTTATTTCATTCCGAATCTTGAAAACATTTTATTTGAGGCAGGAGAAAACTCTTCGCCTGCTATATAAAACTGAAAAGGAAAATTAACATTAACGTAGTAAGCAAACGGCCATACCAAACCTTATTATGTTACACTTGCTTAGCTTTAAAACTCGGACACCTTAACCCTTTTCACTTGTGATTTTTTCACCATGTCTTCTTCATCTCTTGTCTTCAAGAACTCCTTGAACCACATCGCCGACATTTTTGGATAACGCTTAAGCCCATTTTCGTAGTCCACGTAGAACAATCCATACCGTATTTCATATCCACAATTCCATTCACAATTATCAAGCAATGACCATGCAAAATATCCATCTACTTGGACTCCATCCTCGCTGCAATAGTATTCCATTTTTTTCTCAATTAATATCGATCCACATATAAATTTTGCTAGAATTAATAATTTTTGGTGTGAAGGGAAAATAAAATTTGAAAATAATTGAGCTTACTATATGGCCTTGTGAAGGTTGCTAATGTGTTTCTTGTGATATTCAGTCCTCTTCAGATCCATCAACTCATAGAGTTTTGGCTTCTTCTTTTCGTATGCATCACAATGTCCTGATCCAATAAATTTAGCAGTTATTTTTTTTGTACTATTTACTGTGATTTTTATATTTTACCATTTTCGGTGATTATAAATTTAGGGTTTCCATATTTATTCTTGGCGTAATTCAGAACTTTTCGTAATCCTTGTGGATACATCAAGTTCCAGTCAACCCCACCCTGAAAAGGCAAAGGTAAAATAAGTACTGTTTTTTTTTTGGTAAATAAGTACTGTTATGTAAAAGAATACAATCTATAGAAATTTGAAGTTATTATCTAAGAATTGACCTGTGCACCGATGGCCTTGCCCGCCTTATTTTGTTCTGTTTCAAGATATAGCAAAAAAAAAGAAAAAAGAAAAGCTTGCGAGATCAGAATAAATTAACCAAACCCTAAGACGAAAATTCGCAAGATATTAAAATTAGCATATAAATAATAGTATCGTTTAAAATAAATAAATGATAATAGTATCGTAAATAACTTCGCTAATTCTATTTAATTGACTACATACTTTTCCATTCAACATGTTGATCTGCTCTCCAAAACGGCTTGTCGGGATCTACTTCAGCAACGTTTTTAGCGTAAACAGAGCTATAATAGTTAATTCCAATAAAGTCAAAAGATCCTTTTAACTTTCTTGATTGGCTTTCGGTAAAAGACGGTAATCTGTTCCCTACTATTTTCTTCATCACTTCAGGATAATCTCCATACACCGTTGGATTCATGTGCCTACAATTGCCAGTAGAAAAAGTATTAGTAATCCATGATGATGATAATGAGCAAAAAATATTATAGTACTCGAACGTACCATCCAAACATAAACTCCATAGCTCGCTCGGCTGCCTCATTATCTTCGACACAAGCTAAATCATATGGCTCGTACCACAAAGGACAGTGCGCCATGCCGATGTTACCATCTTTACACTGAACAAGAATATGCATTAGTTAATAATTATAATGGTATGTTAACATATATGATACAACATATGATATGTAGTGTCATAAGTTAATTAGTACTTTACTTATATGGTATGTTAACATATAAGTATTAATTATATAACTTATCACACTACATATCATATGTTGTATCATATAACATATTGACCGCGTGAGTTAATGGTCCATCCTTTCCGACAGTAAAAAACAAGGTTGGTGGTTCGTACATTACGGCAACTTCTGAAGGCTTCAACGGCTTCGGCATGAGCCAGAAGAAGATTGTGACTCACGATATAAGCTTCATGACCAGATTTTCCGGCTATGGCTGCATCGTTCATGTATTTTGAGGCACGTCCTGGAGCTTTTCTTCCCGCATCATAGCCACCTACGCTATAGACCCATGGTTCGTTTATCGTCAACCATAGCTTCACTCGGTCTCCAAATTCCTCAAAGCATACGCTAGCAAAATCTCGGAAATCCACTCTGTATAATATAAACATCCACATACATATCAAATTACACAGAATGATTAATAGCTTAAAACAATGTTATCGAAAAATATTGGGAGAGTTTAGGTTACACAATGTTTTCGCTTAGGAAACCGCCATATTCTTCTTCTAGAGATTGAGGAGTATCCCAATGGAACAAAGTTGCGAGAGGTGTAATTCCTGTTGATGTTTTTAAGATGCATGAGAATTGGATTAACTGGTTTTATGATTTGACTAATGGTATATCTACCATTGGCTAGTAGTTCGTCAATGAGCTCATTGTAGAATCTAATTCCTTCCTTGTTCACTCCCTTGCTTAGTTTGCCACCTTGTGATTTAGAATATGAGAATTATCTTCCATGTGTTGCATTACTCATCAGAATTTATTAAATAGATTAGTAGAGTTTTGTTTTTAGCTTACAAGGTAATATCCGGACCCATGAGATGGAGAATCTGAAAGCATCCATGTTTATATCCTTCATTCTTTGAATATCTTCCTGTCACACATATTATTCATTATTTTTTATATTTAATTAGTTGATTATAAGATCAAAACACATCAAATAATGGATGCCGAACTATTTATATGAACCCACCTTGTAACGATGATAGAAATCGACTGTCTCGTCCGCGTTAGAGCGGCAATTTCTTTCTGAAAATATATTTCAAACATACCCATATGTAATTTGTTTTTTTAGAGATTGTTTAAGCTTGACGCAACAATCATCAGTTAAAGGGATGTGGACGATACCTGGATACTTTCGAGCAAAAGTATCCCACATACTTTCTCCTCTAGAACCTTCTCTCACAGCTCCTTCATACTAAAATAAAAATAAAAATGAGATTGAGTCGATCGTTGTGGTCGCACCCATTCAACTGTTTCTAAATCTAAGGTCTGAATATTGCATTCGTTTAACGTTTAATTGTATGTGTACTACTTACTTGGTAAGCAGATGAAGCAGTTCCAAACAAGAAGCCTTGGGGGAAATCAACTCGTCCCAATGATTTCTTTTCGTCACAACTCTTCCTTCCTCCGCTAACAATTTGTAATAAAAAACATTATTAATATTTTTATAAAAGCTGCATGCATTCATACGTTACAAAAAACACATACATAAAAAAATATGATATTATAACTCCTCTGTCACACACAGAATCCACTTACTGTTTCATTTCTTACAACGGAAGCTAATAACACTTCAGGCCTTTTTGATGTGGAGAAGCTCGGTCTTTAAACTGCACACAGGCATACATGTATATGTTATATATAATACGTTGTGAGAGCTAATTTACTAAAGGTTGGATTGGTATCTAATGTCATGTTCAGATTATGAACAATGGATCTAAGACATGTTGAAGCAAGATATATTTACCAAATTTGAAGATTTTTTTCAATGGAATAAAATGATGTGATCCGGTAAGCTATTTATAGACATTGGAGGCAGGCAAAGACAAAAAAAAATTGGAAGAAAAAATATTTTATTATGCAATGTGGTTTTCTTTCCAACGTCAGCGTTTAGTATTATACTATTATTATGTACCGGTTTGCTGACGTACTATTGTTTCTTTGGATGAACTGGATCTTTTGAGTTTTACAATTTATACATTCATGTTTTGAAATGAAAACAACTATGTATACTATAGTATTGCCTACATATACAAACGATTTTTTTTCTTTCCGTTATTAACTTAACAACAGTTTAAACTACAGTACAAGGTGATAAGATATATAAATACTAGATGATTACTATTCAAACCTTTAATCGATCCAGACGAGACTTTTCTTTCCTGCCAGAACTATTCAAGTCGGGGTTGAGTCCTATGTGGTCACCTCTAGTTTAGTAGTCCAATATCTTATTGGTAACTGGTAAATTTATTGCAATGTTATTTTGACCACCATTAGATATGTGTGTTACTGTTGCGTAAAATGATCAGAGGTGTCAACATAATATGATGCTAAGCTTCTAACATCACAAAGATAACTCAAAAGGTTAGATGCTTGCCAAAACGAAAAAAAAATATCAAACGTTGCCTGAATTAGTAAGAGGGTGTATAACCGTTTGACTGGACCAATTTTAATTGCATAAGTTATTTGTCTGTTTGGTAATAAACAAAGTTGAACGGTCATGTTAAAAGGACTAACAAAATCAGATTAAGAAAACTAGTGAATGTGACTGTAGACGTGATTCACTGGTGTCCTTTTACTTTTTATTAACTTGACCAACAAAATCAGATAAAGAAAACTAGTAAATGTGACTGTAGACGTGATTCACTGGTGTCCTTCTACTTTTTATTGCTCTTATGTATTTCAAAACGCATGCTTGGACTTGTCTCGGTCTACTTTTCTTTTCAAAAACATTCAGGTAACTACATCATCAGTAGAAGATATTTCGGTTTAAACAACCAAGGTTTAAACCAATTAAAACAATTATTTTACGATGAGCAAAATTGTTTTTAACATACTTGAATCATTTTTATGTCCAAAGAATTTAATAACTAATAGCACGAGTTCCAAAAAAAAGAGTTCCAAAAAAAAAAAAAAAAAAAAAAAAC
>CAKOAT010193710.1:42208-52863 GCA_932364175.1 Eruca vesicaria subsp. sativa | reverse complement strand
ACTCATCCAGTCTACTCCTTGATCAGTTCTCCAAGTAGGTTGCGTAGGATCCACGTATTTGATACTCTTCACGAAAAGTGAGCTGTAATAGTTTATACCAACGTAATCACAAGAGCCTATCAGCTTCTTGGATTGTTCTGGTGTGAAACTTGGTAAACGATCTCCTACTGATTTCTTCATCGTGTCTGGATAGTCTCCAAACACTGTCGGATGATGATGCCTGTATGAAACACCAAGACAAATAAAAAACGGTCTGACACTAAAAAAAGACTAACTCATGTCTAATTTTGAATCTCACTTACCAACCAATCATGAAGTCCATAGCTCGGTTACATCCTTCTACATCATCTGGATCACTTGGATCATAAGGCTCATACCAAAGAGGGTTATGCGCAATTCCTATTTGTCCATTTTTAATCTGCATAGTGTTCAATTCAGATAACTAGAACAATAACAACAAAAATGGAAAGTGATTTTTTCTATTTATAGAAAGTCTACTTACATGGTCACATTTTCTAAACACTTGCACTGCTTCTGCGTGCGCTAGAAGCAAGTTATGGCTCACGATGTAAGCCTCGTATCCAGACATTCCAGCAACACTAGCTCCATTTACATACTTTGAGCACCGTCCTGGAGCTTTTCTCCCTGTGTCATAACCAGCCACACTGTACACCCATGGCTCATTCAGTGTGCACCATAGACTCACTCTATCCCCAAACCTCTCGAAGCAGAGACTCGCATAGTCTCTAAAGTCATCTCTGTATTTACACATAACATAATATGAATCTCTTGAACGGATATATCCACCATATAAAAAATATTTGAAATTCAAAATATCTTACATAATCTGCTCGCTAAGAAAACCACCATATTCATCTTCAAGATCCTGAGGAGTGTCCCAATGAAAGATGGTAACAAGAGGAGTGATTTCATTGGCTAGGAGTTCATCTATAACATCATTGTAAAACTTAATCCCTTCTTCACTAACTCCTCTCTCCCTTTTGCCATCTGACAAATTTCACAAAGTGAACTGTTATGAATGTTGACAAAATAAGGTTACAGAAATAGTAATATACTTACAAGGTATAACTCTTGGCCAAGCAATGGAGAGCCTAAAAGAATCCATGTTTATATCTTTCATCCTCTTGATATCTTCCTGTTACAAGAAATTAATCAAAGATCTTTAATATTGTTACTAAATACCGTAAGGAGCAAGAAACCGAAAAGGAACCTTGTAACGATGGAAGAAATCTACGGCAACATTTCCGTGGCTATGGTCACTGATTCTGTGAGGAAACCTGTTGGAGAAATGATCCCACATACTTTCACCTCTCTCACCTTCAGTGACTGCTCCTTCATACTATGCCCAAAAAAAACTAAATTAAATTTCATTTGATCTTGCAATGTTTTTTTTTTTTGGGTTTGTATTCAGTTTCTTGATTTGTTTTACCTGGTAAGAAGAAGAGGCAGTTCCAAATAGAAAGCCTTTTGGAAAGCTAGCTCTACCTTTTGACATCGATGTAGGATAAGTTCTTTGAAGACTGCAGATTAATTTTCAAGAAATTAATGATTGTCCAAATATTTCATTAATTAAATATGGATCTTGAAATGATTAAGAACATAAAAAGAAAAAGAAAAGAGATCACTCACTGTGTCATCTTTGGTGGGTTTAGTCTTGTCTGAATCTAAAAGCTTGGTCGTGGAGAATACAACGATGATAAGAGGGTAGATCTTTGAGCTAAACTTCTCTGGGTATAGATCTTGAGAAGCGCCTTCAAAGTGATATGATATATAAATGCGTGATTGAGAGACGTAGAATTGAGAAGTCAAAGTGGGGTTATAAATGTTTCTTTATGCAGCATTATTGTTTTAAAAAATCGAATGGATTGAATCCTATTGCAGACCGTTTCCTCCTGTGCTTATATAAAATATCAACAAGGCCGGTCAACTTCAATTTTTTTCAGAATACATGCAAATTTTAATGTATTTCTTTAAGAAAATAAAAAACTTGTCCATTACCGATCTAGTTGATTAAGGACGCATTGTTTTATAATATGGTCACTCCTGTTGTAATAATATTCGTCCATAATCCATTTATAATTAAAGAAATGCGTTGTCAAATTTTTTATAAAAGAAATGCAGTTGATGCTCATTTATGATCTACCCTTAATTGCAGCAAATTTCAGCTTATCTTCACTTCATAATCCATATATTGATGCTCATGTATGGTCTACCAGTCAGCTCAAAATGGACTCTCTTTTAGAGAACAAACACGAGAGAGATCGTTGGGTCAGAGCCTCAGAGGCGGTAGCAACGTCGTTGACTTTGAATCATTCATGAGAGACTGAGGAAAAGAGGGCATAACGGTAATTTTCAAAGAGGTGCGTGAACTGTCAACGGCGTATGTTTATTGACTTTGTCGTCGATCTGTCTTGGCGGAATCCGCTTGTAACTTGACAGTGTAGAAGCAGTCTTGATGGTGATGTGGCTCCAAACCGGTCAAATCTGTCGGCGAATATATAAGATAAGACAATTACGAAACAGCTCCAGGGCTGGTTGGTGCATGCAATAATACTATAATAGTGGTACGTGATCAGTTTCATCCCTCGTGTATTGTGTTTTTTTTTTTTTTTTTGTGTATTGTGTTGTTGTATTCATATTGGCTGATACTCTTCACTGGTACAGAGAAGTAGGTGGCTCCAACTCCAAATTAATTCATTTCCGAGTCCTCGACTCCTCGTCAACCGAAGACTCAAAAATCAAATATATGACCCGGTTAGATCGGTCAAACTAAATCTCGTACTCAAGTCAGTAAATTTTCTTTGATGGATATATACACTGGAAATTTTCTATTGATTCTTCACAAAATACATTTTTACAAAACTTACATCAAAAACCTATTAGTCCTTCGAGTCTCTTTATCGAAAATGTGATCTGTAATCTTTAAAATGATATAATAGATTCATAAGAAAATTCAGCGGCTTGAGTCCGAGAGTAACAGCCGTTAAGTCCACTAAGCGATACTATATGATCCTCTATTGTAGTGTTTTTTTGGATATTTAAGAAAATCTACGATATTCTTCTGGTCTTATAGAGAACTGTTTAGTAGTCTTGCACGATTGGGCAGGCCCTAAAATATGCCCAGGACCTAAAAACGGGCGGCTCATACTTGAGATAACATTTGATTAAGCCCATTATTATTTTTATATATTTAAGTTATAACCAATAATTTAAAATTTTATTACTCTTATTATTTTATTGGTGTGGCCGTATATGATAACATGTGCGTCATTTTCATTTTATAAAAGTTTAGGTTCAATTTAATTTAATTTATTTTCATTTTATAAAAAGATATATTTTGCTTGATTTTTTTCCTTTTCGAGATTTTTCTGACCTAATATTCTTTTGTGTTTTATTTAGTACTTATTAGTAGTATGGAACATAAATTTATTTACATCATCAGTTGTGACTTAACGAAAAATTATACTTGTTCTGTCTTAATTTTTCCGTGCGATTACATTTATCCTCTAACTAATCTAAATAACTTATTTGCAAAATATATCCACAAAATAGGTTTCTTATAGATTATATAACCAATTTAGAGCATCTTTGTCGGGAGATTTTAGAGAGTTTTTAAGGAAAAAAGTTGATGTAGATCCAACCAAAAAGGAAGAAACTTGTTTTCTTGTCGTTAAATAAGAATCAAGTCTTGCACTGTTTCGCGGATTTCAATGATACGTGGAGATTCGTATTTAATTTTTTTTTAATCAGACAAAAAAATAAATAAAAAATAAAAAAGAAAAATCCAAATGAGTTTTTAGGATAAAGATGCTATTAGTTGATTCGATAAAACTATATAAAAAAAAGATCATTGATCTAGTGATGTTGAATTTCATGTTGGTTTAGGTTAGGGTTTTGAATACCATCTATTACATATTTCATTGTTAACCCTCTTTTTAGATACTGGCAAATTAACGCTTTAAGTTATAAGATTATTCGTTGTTGGGATACGGTTAAAATCTGCTTTGATTAATTTCTAAAACAGTTTCTACAATTTCAAGAGACCTGATCACTGTAACTAGAATCTGTTTTTGTTTTGGTCATCATCTGTGTTTGGCCTCTTTTTGTTTCAAAATCTCATAGGATTGATCACTGTCAAAGTACAAACACGAACAAAAAAAGCACATGCGCTTACATGTGGTTACAATACATAACCACGAATACATCTGATTTCCCGCTTATTGGTAATATAGATAGAGCAGGCAAAAACATCACAAGTTGAAAGTCTAAGAGTCTGTTCACAAAAAGGTTCTCTAGAGCTCCAAAGAGCTTTGCCGCCCCAACAAAACACCAAACTGATAATTAGGCTTCTCAAAAGCGCAGAGATCTCTCTCCTCTTCTTCTATTCTCGATCCATTTGTTATGAGATTTAAAATAGAATTAAACGATGGCTCGGAACCTACTGTGTCATCCAAAGTCTTATTATTATTTTCTTCCTCACGTGACACCTTCCAACCTTCTCCATTATTTTCTTCTTCACTTTTTGTAACCGGTCTATTGAGAAACTGTTTGAACCAGTTGACGGAATCTTTAGGATACCGTTTGAGATCGTTTTCGCGGTCAACGTAGTAAAGACCGAATCTAGCAGCGTATCCATGCTCCCACTCAAAGTTGTCTAGTAACGACCACGTGTAGTATCCTCTGACGTCACATCCATCATCTCTGTTATAACAAATAAAAATATTTTAAATCATATAAGACCAATGTTTGGTTAATGGATCGATAGATGACTAGTAAATCATAGGAAAAAAAATTATTTTGTTTTTCATAAAGATAGCGGGTTTAAGTGAGTATGCCCTGAATTAATGTGTTTACTGTTGATTTTCAGAAGATAATTATCAAATATCGTTTGGAAATTGCAAAACGTAAACAAAACAATAAGTCCATTTGCGTTTTACAGTTTCACAATGATTTTTGACCATATATCTATATATATACGCACATAATATAACTACTAAAAACATACCTATTTGCAGTCTAATACAATGATTTTTGACCATATATCTATATATAAACGCACATAATATAACTACTAAAAACATACCTATTTGCAGTCTAATACAATACGATTTTTGATATATAAAACCTGTGGACCAGAGTTTACATTATAGCTCTATGGAGTTGTTGAAGGTGGTCTCTATGATAGTTTATCCTAAAGGTATCGTTGAGAATCTCATCTCGTGATTTTGTACCGTCATCATAGTCATTAATTCCTACAAAAAAAATTACGTTAATAAAACAAACCATTTAATTTTTTTTTTTGTTACAGTAACAAATAATAGTAAGTTCAATTTAACGAATAATAGCTCAAATGTATTTACGCTGTTATAAGATATCAAACTGTTTTTCTCACCGTTCTCTTTTATATAGACGATAGGATTATTGTATTTATCTTTGACGTAGTTGAGAAGTCTTCGAAAACCTTCCGGATACGAGTGATAGAGTACGACTCGACCTTCCTATGTTGCAAAATGAATATCCTTAGAATGTTGGTGAACTATTCTATTTTCTTATATAAATATTCAACTAAAACATACCCCTGGTCCGATTAGGTGGTTACTATGATTTCTTTCTGCTCACAAGTTATAAAAAATATTAAGATTAGGTTACGAGTTTCACCTGAATTTAATTACTCAATAAACGTTATATTTTAGCTTTATTTTCAATTAGCATTTTTACCTTTCCTCTCAAATTGATGATCAGTCCTGACACGAGGTCGCCTAGGTTCGATGGGAGGACGATGAGCGACGAAGCGTGCAGTATAATAGTTTATTCCAATGAAGTCCGAGGAATTTCTCAACATTTTTGATTGTTCTGTTGTGAAAGAAGGTAATCTACTACCAACGTGTTTTTTCATGATTTTAGGATAATCTCCGTAAACCACTGGATCTAAATGCCTAATGCATATACATTGTGAAGATAAATTAATTTTATAATATATGCAAAATAAATCACGTGTTTGTAAAGTATTACGTACCAATCTACTTCTACGGCAAGGCTTCGTTCAACAGCATGTTTGTCAGCAGGAGATGAATAATCGTCAGGCTCAAACCACGGAGGCGAAATCACAATCCCAATCTTACCATCTTTTGAAGTCTGTCATAAGATTATTTTTTTCTGAATAAAAATAGTGGACCTCATATATAAAATCAAGCAAATGGCTTAGATAGCCCAAAGAAAATTTATAATGACAAAAACAGCCCATGGAGATTTTTTTTTTCTTCTAAAATAGCAGGTATTAAACAATAAAATTACTAAATTATTCTAAACGTTAAAACTTTTAGGGCAATTCTCTCGAGTAGTTTTTTTAAGTTTTTATCACAAAAATAGACCTCAAAAATTAAAATGACCAAAATAGCACTTTTGATTTTAAAAATTTTAAGTTTTTTTAATTTTTTTAAATCCGAAACCCTATCCCCAAAACTCCACTCCTTAACTTTAAACAAAAAAAATTAGGATTAGTTAATCCAAAGGTATAAATATATATTTAATAAAATATTTAAGTGTTATTTTGCTCATTTTAATTGTTAAGGTCTATATTTGTGATAAAAGTTTTTTATGTATATTCTAGTCATTTTCTCAGACTTTTATCTTGTTCCTATTTGTGAATACTAAATCCTAAACTTTAATTAATAAAAATAAGCTCAAATATAAAACAAAATCCCTTTTAAATTTTGACTAATGTTATTTTACGAATGTTCGTCCTCTTGTGTACTATTTTGGAGGAAAAAAAAGTTGTTTAGATGCTATTCTAATTTATTTCTCTATAAAATATATAGATTTAATGAACTTCTACGTATACACACCTTGTTACATATTATTTGTACTATTTTGGAATAAAAAAGTTTATGTGCTACACACACCTTGGTACACTTTCGGAACTCTTGTACTGCCGCTGCATGAGAAAGAAGAAGATGATGTGATACAATGTAAGGCTCGGTGGCCGAGTCACCGGCTTGACACTTACTATTCACCCATTTCGAGCATCTTCCGACCGCTTTGTTGCCCGCATCATACCCCGCAAGACTTATAACGGATGGTTCATTTATAGTTGTCCACATCTTAACTCTATCTCCGAAGTTTTCGAAACAAACTCTTGCAAAATTTTGAAAATCTTCTCTGGTATATCGAATTTTTTACAATTTATTAGTTATAGTTTCTTGTATATGTATGCAAAGAACATAAGAATCAATTAAATTAGTTGATTTTGTATGCATATATTTGGTTTAGTTTTCTTACACTATTTGAGGGCTTAAGAAACCACCATACTCGTCCTCGAGAGATTGAGGATGGTCCCAGTGATAGAGAGTTACCGAAGGTTGAATGCCTACATATTTTCCCCACCAAATCGTATAATATGTCATAACCTATACCTCTAGTTTAGTTAATGAATTAATAATATACCATTAGCAAGAAGTTCGTCGATGAGAGCGTTATAGAACTGTAAACCTTCTTTATTTACTCCATCCTTTACCTTTCCACCTTTAAATTAAAGATATAGTCTAAGTAGATATTAATTAAGAATTTCTGAGGAAAAAATAACGTAAATTACTTACTGGGTATTAACCTAGCCCACGAAATTGAAAATCTGAAAGAGTCCATATTTAGCTCTTTCAGCAACTTGATATCATCCTGGTTTCATAATTTTTTTAGCACTTAAGTAATGACGAACATCCAACGACCAAAATTAATGTACTAAAAGGATCCACAATATGAAATATAACTGTTTATCGAGCTTTAAAAAAGTTTGACATCAAAGGACCAAAAATATGATACCTTATAACGATGGTAAAAATCGACTGCTACATCTGCATTCTGCATATTGGTTCTTTCTGGAATTGGAAATTTTACAAATCACTATAAACTATATAATCATCAATATATATGAATTTAAAGTAGCCATTTGAAAATACTCTTTGCAAATATCAATAAATAATAAACACCTGGAAAAGTGTGGCTGAAGTAATCCCAAATAGTTGGCGATTTTCCACCTTCACTAGTTGCACCTTCGGTCTACACAATAATCACAATAATGGCTAAAAATTACCAAGCTTAATTTAAAGACAGAAAAACGTTCACCATAGACGCAGCAATATATAAATGTTTTTTGGTTTTTAAAGAATGTGTGAACCAGAATATATGACACTTGGTTATATGGGGTTTTAAACTTGCATGAAAGTGTCTCACAGCTAATACGATTGCGACGTTTTTAGTTACTTCTCTCAAATTTTAATTTTTTCAATTATATTTCTTTTTTCAAAAACTCTCACAGGAGCCTACCAGTAATGGTGCTCTAAGACTATGATTATTCTGGAGTTTTTAAGTGGGGTTCTTAACGGAACTTAAGAAACTATTTTTAACATTCAACTAAAAAAACTAAGAATCAGTTCTTAAATAAGGACTTTAAAAACCGATTCTTAGCTATTTTAGTTAAAAGTTAAGAAACAGTTTATTAATTTCCGTTAAAAACTCTAACCTAAGAATCTCAATTAGTCATACTCTAAAAGTGATATAAAAACACGATAATAATAAAATCCTTAACAAAATAATAATAAAATATAGTGTGGGTTCCACAAACAAATAGAAAACAAATAAGAAGCGATTGTAGTTGATTTTTTGCATTATTTGCAGGTCTCACCCATACGTAAAGTGACGGCTTGTGATTAATACATTTTTAAAATTTGTATTTAATTAGATAAATAATAAAAGAAAACAAAGAGAAAAACCTATAAAAAATTAATTATAGGGTTAATGATGCTCTAAAGATAGATAGATATATTTCTTTTTTTGGGAGGTGGGGGTAAAGTTTTATAAGTTAATAAGTTCTATGACGTATATAGTTTTATCCTGCACCTTTTTTTTTTCCTTAGATTTTTACAATTTGTTTATGTCATCGTACATAATAAATAGACTACAGCATGCATTACGCACCAATTGTATCAGATGCCAACCAAGAAAGCAACCATATATTATCATAAGCTGAACGACACACAGGACACAGCAAAACAAGCGATATAAAATTCACTAGTCATTTCATGTACTCTCTTCATTTTTAATGCATGTTACAGACTAACAGTTACAATCTCAAATTACCTGAAAGGCCGACGTTGCAGTTCCGAAAATGAAATCATCTGGAAAATCACTTCTATCAAGCAGCCCAGATTCAGGAGAAAGAGAAGTACCGTCTTTTGTAAACCACGTCGTTATCAAAAGGAGAATGAGAAAATGCAACTTCATAATGAGAAAATGCAATTTCATACTTATTATTTTGGTATTTGATATCAATTATTCTTGTTTTTTTTTCAGTGAGAAGGGATGTGTTTTGTAGTCGTTAAAAACAATGCGCTTCTCTAAGAATATATAGAGCCTAGTCTCGTGACATTCATCTACGTGGAAGTGTATATCCTTAATTATGGTCAAAAACTCTTTTTGCATGTAAAACTCTCTAGAACGCTTACAACTTTCATTCCAAAAAGCTGACGATTCCCCTATTACGTACTTCGATGAAGTCATGGCCACAGATGTAACATCCAATATCAACTAACCACCTGTAGTTGAATATTTAGTTACATATATATAGATCATGATAGATGTATGTTTTTTTACTTACATATAAAACATATGTTATAGAAGTATATTTTTAAATTTTAGTAGATGTGAAAATAAAATTAGTTTAGTTACTAAAATTCAAAAAGCATATCGATTATTCGGAATTCCTATGGAAATCAGGAACACGGGTATACACTTCCACGTAGATCAACGTCACGAGACTACGCTCTATATATACACGTAAAGAAAGGGCATTGTTTGTAACGACAACACAAATCTCATCTCTTCTCAGTTTTTTTTTTTTGCTAAATTGTGAATATCATTAGAATGAAAAGAAGATTATACAGGAGCAGAATCTTAAGTTTGAGCCACCAAGGCAAAAAAGAATAAAAACAAGGTGGATCACCAAATTACACCACAAGACTAAAATGTTATCATTTCAACCAGCAAGCCATAAGCTCAGAGAATTGCTTCCTATGCTTCCTAGCTGAAATGATATTTCTCATCTCTTCTCACTTTGAAAAAAAAACCCACGAGTTTAGCAAACAAAAAAAAAACCGACGAATCTTTGATATCAAATACTCAATATAATAAGAATTAATGAAGTTTTTTTTTTTGGTGTAAATGTTAAGATTTATACCGGTTTTTTTAACATAAATGTTAAGATTTATGTTAAGAATTAATGAAGTTGCATTTTCTCAATTATTAAACAAATCATGCAAACTACTGTGAACTATAAGAGTAAGTAATAACTGCGTTTAGAGTTGGTCGTTTAAGTTATCAATTAATCTAAATTAAATCAGAAAATATTAATTAAAACATATCGATTATTGAAAATAATATTAATATCTTATATAATAAAGCAAGGTTTTCTCCCTTCTCCTAAGGGCAAAATAATACACGTGGCACTTTTTATTAGGCTTGAAATCAAAATAAACAATTGGGCTTCTGTTGGATTGTTTCTGTTATTGGGTTTATAATTTTAGGTCCACTTACAGACCATCTTCTTCATGTCGTTTAGGGTTTAGGAGTTTCTTCTTCTGCTG
>CAKOAT010193710.1:0-39344 GCA_932364175.1 Eruca vesicaria subsp. sativa | reverse complement strand
ATTGTTGATTGCGTAAAAAGATTTGTATATATAAATTTAAGTAGTATAAATTAAAAAATATCATTTTCTTTCAACATATTTTCACTTTAGAACATATTTTCTTTACTAAAACCATATAATGAATTGTAAATTCATCTAAAATAAAACACATAGCTTTAAAACATACGAATCCGGCGCGTAGCGCCGGAATACCCCTAGTTGTATATATGAAAAAGTCAGTGAGACACTATGAATAATGATGTTCTCATATTCTTAAATTAGCGGAAAATCAGTTTGACTACTAATGTTTTGCGACGAAAATGCTATCAACACTAACAATTTAATAGTTATTCATCAAAAGAAAAACTCAGTATATGAGTACGTACGAGCTTTTAGCCTTTTATACGTACGAATAAAGCCATAAACCATTGCTCATTATTTTTAAGAGAAAACAAACAAATCTTTCGAGATCACTTGACGTACGTATCATTTTTTGTTGTTGTTATTTCCATATTATCCAACAATTTCTTTCCACATAGAGGCAATTTCCATACTAAAAAAAAAAGAATCTGATTTGGTTTTAATCCACAAAATGTTTTTCTAGGGTCCAAAAGAAGCATCGTAACCCAACAACAAAGCCAACCGATTATAAGGAATATCCAAAGTGCAACGATCCCTCTCTTCTTCTTTTCTCCTCGATGTGTTAGTCATGAGATACATAATAGTGCTAACGGACGCCTCGAAACCTTCTGGATCGTCAAGAGTCTTATTCTTTTCCTGTCTTGACCTCTCACGTGACACATCCCATACTTGTTCTTCCTCTCTTTCTTGACCACTCTTTATGCCAACTCTACTGAGAAATTGTTTGAACCAATTAACGGAATCTTTGGGATACCGCTCGAGATTATTGTCGTAGTCAACATAGTACAGACCGAACCTTGTAGAATATCCATGCTCCCACTCAAAATTATCTAGTAGAGACCACGCGTAATATCCTCTGACGTCACAACCATCCTCCCTGTTATAACAATAAAAATTATTCACAAATTGTTAATGAAATTATCAAACGACAAACTTTCTTTTTACAGTTACATGTCCAATTATTTTTATCGATATTTGAATTAACTTTCGAAAGAGACACTATATTTTATATGAATTATTAAATGATTTTTGGTGAATTGGTAATATGATGTGTACATATATATATATTATTAATATATGCAAATGTTTATTTAAATCGATTTATAATAAATTATGGACCACTATTTACATTATAGCTTTGTAGAGTTGTTCAAGATGGTCCTCATGGTACTTTATCCTGAATGTATCGTTGAGAATATCCTCTCGTGATTTTGTACCATCGTCGTAGTCATTAATTCCTATAAAAATCACAGAAAATGAAAGTTAACAACGTCAGATTTCTTTATTTTTTATTAAAAGAAAAAAAAATCTAAACAAAGATTCTCACCGTTCTCTTTTATATAGACTGTAGGGTTGTTGTATTTATCTTTGATGTAGTTAAGAACTTTTCGTAAACCTTCTGGTACTGAGTGAAGTATCCCTCGATCTTCCTGTGTGACCATTAAAACATCAATACTCTTAGAATCTTAGTTAATATTTATAAATGTTTAGCTATATCTTCTCTATTAAAAGAGAAGTACCATTTATATCTACTACAAAAAGTCATGTTGGACTATCTCATTAATATGACATATTTAAGTATTTATGTTAATCAATCAAATATATATAATTGGATGAATATTTTAATAATAATAGGATATTAGTAATAAATTTGTTGAGAAAATATCTAACAAGATCTTACTAAGAAGTTTAAANATTTATATCTACTACAAAAAGTCATGTTGGACTATCTCATTAATATGACATATTTAAGTATTTATGTTAATCAATCAAATATATATAATTGGATGAATATTTTAATAATAATAGGATATTAGTAATAAATTTGTTGAGAAAATATCTAACAAGATCTTACTAAGAAGTTTAAATATTTTTATAATATATGCATTATTTAATTTCGTGATTAATATATATAAATATTTATATTAATGTTAATTAAAAATAAAATTGTTATATTTTATAATTTAGTTATATTCTGTATTATATTAAAATAAATTCTATTTGAAATGAATATAAAATATATTAAATTGGTAAAGAAAAATATTTTATTTTAAAAAAATTTATTTTATTCAAATAAATAAATAAATATCACTCCCTTTTAAAACATATTAAAGTTTTTAAATTATATATATTTTTATACAAAAATGTTAACATATATTTTTGTAACTCACAACAAATACATTATATAAAAAATTATTTATGAATATTTTTTTTATTTTAAAACTTACAACAATATATTATATAAAAATAATTAAAATTATAAGATTAAACAATTATACAATATATACAATAAAATATAAATTATATATATTTGAAATGTTTTGTTATATTTTTATAAAATGGAAAAATACCCGCACGGATGTGCGGGTTCTAAATCTAGTTTATTAGTTGTTTTACAAAGCATGTGCATACCTCTGGTCCCATTTTGTGATTACTGTGATTTGTTACTGTTAAAACAGACAGAAAAAAGTAGTTTGTGAGTTACAAATCACTAAATATATCATAACGAATATTAAAGTTAGCATTCTTACCTCTCCATTCTAACTGTTGATCAGTCTTGAAACGAGGTCGTGCAGGATCAACGTGAGGAAGATGAGCAATATAGCGTGCGGTATAATAGTTTACTCCAATGAAATCAGATGAATTTTTTAACATTCTGGATTGTTCTACGGTGAAAGATGGTAATCTCTTCCCGACTTGTTTCTTCAGTGTTTCTGGATAATCTCCGTGGATAACTGGATCTAAATGCCTAAAATACATATTCGATTAATAAGTATCTAAGGATTTACAAGAAGATATACATTGACTGTTTTGCATTTGATCTAAAGCTTGTAACAACAACTTACCAATCTAGTTCAATGGCAAGAGCTCGTTTAACAGCTTCCTTATCGTCAAGAGAAGTAGAGTCATAAGGCTCAAACCACAACGGTGATAACACTATCCCAATCTGACCGTCTTGTGAAGTCTGTCACATATATTATTTTAATTAATTAAAAAATTAAAGAAAATTAATCAAATGTACATTATTCAAATAAGAGCTTATGTATATGCACCTTGTTACATTTCCGGAACTCTTGTACAGCTGCGGCATGAGCAAGAAGAAGATGATGTGATGCAATATAAGGCTCGGTAGCGGAATCACCAGCTTGACACTGACTATTCACCCATTTCGAGCAACGTCCAACTGCTTTGTTGCCCGTATCATAGCCCGCAACAGTTATGATGTAAGGCTCGTTTATAGTAGTCCACATCTTAACTCTGTCTCCGAATTCTTCAAAACACACTCTTGAAAAATCTCGAAAATCTTCTCTGTTTAAGAGTTAAACTTAAAATCATCAATAAATGTTATCGTGCAAATCAGTGGTAGACTAATATAGTTAACTGGATATGCCTATGAGTATTTTGTTACGTCTACTTACATTATTTGAGGGCTTAGAAAGCCACTATACTCATCCTCCAGAGCTTGAGGATGATCCCAATGATAGAGGGACATCGAAGGTTGAATGCCTGCACATATATGTTTGTTCAAAATAAGATACTCCAACGTATATAAAAGAGTTAATTTTCAGAGTTAACTAACATTTTTAACTCCAATGTAACACAAAGTCTAAAACAGTTTTTTTGTTTGAATTAAGTCAACATTCTTTCAAAAAATAAAAGAGTTAATTTTCATGATTAGTTTACCATTAGCAATAAGCTCATCGATGAGAGCATTGTAGAATTGTACACCTTCATTGTTTACTCCATCTTTTACCTTCCCACCTATAAAGTAATATCAAAAAATAAGAAAATCGGTTGTAGAATATTTCCAAATAATATGTTTGGATAAATTAAAAAAAAAATATCCATCCGTTTTTTTTTTTGTTTTAAGATATTATTGTAACTGAAATTTGAAGTAAAATAAGGTAAATATACTTACTGGGTATCAATCTGGCCCACGAAATTGAAAATCTGAAAGCGTCCATATTAAGCTCTTTCATCAACTTGATGTCATCCTGGTTTATATAATTTTGTTCATTTCGATAATTAGTAAAATAAAATAATGGGTCCAAAATAAAACACAAAGAAATAAACTTTATCGACCTTGAATAACAAAGAAACAATATCGTTTGTCATACAAGGCTGAGGCTGTATTACCTTATAACGATGGTAAAAATCGACCGCTACATCTCCATTCTGCATATTTGTTCTTTCTGCGTTTGAAAAATTTACAAACCATTATACATCTATATAAGAGTGTTATACATACACATTGCTAGATATATAACTAAATAGAAGTAGAAAGAACCTGGAAAAGTGTGGCTGAAGTAATCCCATATACTTGGCGATTTTCCACCTTCACTTGTGGCACCTTCATACTACATTAATAGACAAATGGACCAGCTTAGACACAGTTGCCGCAAAAAGATGTAAATTAAAAATTATAGAAAACCCAAAATTAGAAACTCTATCATTTGTCAGTTTATTATTCATTGTGACGTACAAAAGGTGAAGAATAAAATCAACGTCGTCATCCTAATTTCAACATATATTTATAAGACATCTTACCTATATCACTTTAAATTTGATACTTGTAATGTCAAAAAAAAAAATTTGATACTTGTAGAATATTTACTTCTACATCAAAGCGAATAATACATACAAGTACGTATGGATCTTCGACTTCGCATCATTTGTCAACGTCATTCCATTATAATTAAATCCATAATCAATTATGTTATCGTAATTGGAATTTTTTTGGCAATTTTCATAGAACCAACTGAAGTATTACCTGAAAAGCAGACGCAGCAGTTCCAAAAACAAAATTATCGGGAAAACTACGACGATCGAGTACTCTAGATTCAGAAGGAAGAGAAGTAATCTTCCTGGACAACCATGAGACTATTAAAAGGAGGATGAACAAGTGCACCTTCATTTTAATTGTCTTTTGGAATTTTAAAAAGATGTAAATCTTCAAGGCTGAGATTTGTAGATGTTGCAAACTAAGCCGTTTCCTCTCGTATATATATAGAGCTAAGTCTCGTAACGTTTGTCTACGTGGAAAGATATATTATATATTATGAACTTTATATATTAACACTTTTTCAGACCTACACTAACTTAACGCATTGGGTAAAACCTAACCCTAAATCTAATAATCAGAGATTAATGGGATTTTAATTTTAGGGCTTGATTTAAAGGTTATATACTAGTATTACATATGTCTAGTTATCCTTTTGTGGTGCAGTGGTTAGTGTAATCTTGATTAATGAGCACTTTGGCGGTTTGAAGGGAACTTAATTTTTTTTTTTTTTTTTACTATTTTTCCTTTTGAAGTTAAAATGACGAGAAAATGCTTTGTTTTTAACCTTTGACATGTAAATCTCAAATCTGTTCTTCCTTTTTTAAGATTTATTATAAAAATCTTGTGATTTTTAATTGAAATATACCAGATCTGCAACAAAACATGTAAATTTGCATTTCAATATTGAATATATAATTTTATTATTTTTACCGGTTAATTGGTCGAACAACGTTAAATCGTATGCTCTATGGCTGTATAACGTTTTCCGGTGATTAAACGGTTGTAGCGACCACATTTTTTTGCTTTGGTGAAAAAGAGAACGCATTTTAAAACAAGTTTAGAACAAAAGTGACTTTTGGGATTAAATAATTATGTATTCCCTAATCCCTATAGCTACTTACAATAAGAAAAGTCATAATAATCAAATTAGGAAGAGAATTCAATTTGAGCTTCCTTCTTCTTGTACCCGCAAATTCGACCTCTGTTCATTTTCATCTTTGAATGTGGTCGGAATCACTACTTCATTCAAAATATCTGTGTACCCTATGCATGTGCGTTTGTGTTTGACAAGTGGAGACTGAATGTGGTCTTAATATTGACTATGTTCACTGTACTGTCGAAAATTCTCTTGCATGTAGAGAAAACTCAAAACTGTCTGGAACGCTTTCAACTTTCACGTTCAAAAAGCTGACGTTTCCTTTTACGGACTTTGATGTAACCCTGACCGTTCATGTACTATCCAATAATTTTTTTGTTGAACAACGATATTCATTAAAAGTGCAAACCCCTTTTTCTGTCGTTTTGGTTTTATATTTTTGGCATTAGAGTTTTTCATGGCATCCCAAGGGAACTGGAGTTCATTTGTGAAAATTTGTAATGCTTATAAAAAAATCCAATCCAGCTAAACAAGAGAAATTTTGGAGATTATCTCATGCTAATATGCGTATATATATATATATGAATTTATCTTATTTGGGATAAATATCCAGATATTGTTTCTTTTCAATTTTATTGGTGGATGAGTATAACAACTTAATTAATATCTGGTGGTATTTTCGCAAAATGATACTATTGTAAAAGCGATACATCATATTTTTTTTACTTAACGATAAATCCTAAATTCTAAGGACATTTAATTATATTTATGAAGTTAATAATATAATTTAATACAATAAGCATTTGTTTAAGTTAAACTGATATATACTATCAACGCTAAAATACTGACGATGTAATCTGATATGTATGTGTGTATAGGGGGAGAGGGACAATGAAATATATATCGTTAAATATTCGGTCTATTTTAAAAATTAAAAAATTACGAACCAATTCAGAGTACTATCTATCACCTTTGGAAACAAAGGAACAACGTGCTTCATAACAATCTTACTCAATCTCCATCAGCAATCTTCAAGCTTATTGATAGAGAAATGCGGAATACCATCACTGCCAGGAGGAACAGGAAGCATTTCCGTAACCTTATGGCCAAGTGGATGCATTGATCTTTGATTAGTTCATCCTTTTTGTTGCATCCTTGTTTTTTCTCTTTTTTTGCCAAGGTGTAGCATAAATTAGATCTACTTAGTTTGTAAATCTGAATCTTCATTTATATGATATTTACCTTTTAGCAAAAAAAAAAAAAAAATTATAATTTGTTACAGTATGTACCTAAAGGTTGTCAACATGTTTTTCTTGCTAAATCATTTTTTATGTTTGCTTATGTATATGATATTTTGTGTATTTTGTAATACTGTTGAAATATGAATTAAACTTAATTTAATATAGAAAACTCCATACTTGAAAACTTCTACTATTAACTTGGATAGCAATTATGTTTTTTTTCGAAAAAATAAATCGTGAATATGTATGTATTTAGGATACTGCATATGGACGCCACTTGTTTGGGCTTGTACATGGATATTGTCGCAATCATGTCTTCAGGCTATAATTAATAATGCCTGAGAACAACCAAAATTTCCAAATGATCCAATTCATAATACATTAATACCACAAATGATCATCGTTGTAATCCAGGAGATTATAAAGAACAAACTCTGTTAGGAATAAATTCTGTGGTGGAGTAAAATCAATCAGGTTATGATTATATCATAAAAACCCAATTGTATAAATAACTAAAAGTTATAAATTGAGAAGATAATTATAATACCACTATTCTTAGGATTCCTCTTTTTTTCTTTTGTTCACAAGAAAATTCATTACCTTAGTGGGTTGTTAGCCCAAGTTCATTACAAGGCCCCTAAGAGCCTATTTTGCAAGCCCATCCTCAAAACTTAAGGATTCACGATGGTAAAAACGAAAAGCAACAGACTCAAAAGAGGAAGACAAAAGATGAATATCAGAGATTCTTAAGAATCCTTATTATAAAATATTAAAACTAGGATGTTCCTTATGATTTCCAAACGAAAGGTACAGTTTCCATCAATTGCTTATTTTGATTTCAAGAAATTCTTGAACCACTTTGCCGATTTTTTCAGGCGTCTCTTACATCCATCGTCGAAATCCACGTAAACCAGCCCAAATCGGACGGTGTATCCCGTGCTCCATTCAAAGTTGTCCAACAACGACCATACGAAAAATCCCTTCACCTTAGCTCCAACCCTATTTCATCATTTAACAAAAGCATTTGCAATACAGTCCCATAAATGTATATGTTTGTTTATCTCTCCACTTATCCAAAAATAAAAATTATATTTGGTATTTGTAATGTGGGAAGTCGAATTCTTAACATTAGAGACAAAAAAGAATGCTTACGAGATCGCGTCCTTAACCATCTCAAGATGTTGAGTGTAATAATCGATTCTATTTCCGTCCGGAGAAACATCTTCACGGAGTTCATCTCTCCCTACAAATTATATCAAAAATAGTTAATTGTCAAAGTATATATATCAATGATCAATCAAGTAAGGCTCATGAATTTATAAATCACCGTTTTCGGTTATGTAGATGACCGGGTCTTTGAATTTATATTTTGTATAAAGGATAAGATCACGAATTCCCTTTGGATATATCGAAAGCCAATCTGATGCAGCCTATAAAAATTTACACCACACATACAAGGTTTCATGAGAGTAGTAAACTTGACCGGTCCATTAGACCGTGTAATTATAACAAAAATTACAAGGTTTTATAAGATTAGTCTATACACGTACCTTTGGACCGATGGGAACTCCATTTCTTACAACTGTTAACATAGTTTTGGGTTCGTTAATTTCCGACTATTTTTTTTCTAAAATGATAAAAAGTAACCTGGATGATACGAAAAACCGACCTGTGGTGTTGGCACAAGGATCAGAGAACAATGTAACATGTTCGGTGGAGCAGGGGATATCCATTACGTAAGCGGAGGAGTAATAATTAATGCCAATGAAATCATATGAGCCCCTAAGCATCTTAGATTGTTGTTCAGTGAATGTAGGCAAACGACCTTTTACTTTGTTAACCATGTCGAGTGGGTATTGACCGGTCACAAGTGGCTCCATAAAGTAGTCAAATGAGAAAGCAAGGACTCGTGCCACAGCTAACTTATCTTCGGCTGATTCTTCGGTATATGGCAATTTCCAAGCCGTGTTCAAAGCAATACCAACTTGACCTTTTTGAGATGCCTGTTTGAACGACATTCAAGAGAAAATTTACCATTCTCCGCAGATAAATAATATAAAAAGACTAGATGATTCGGATTATTTTTCACTAATAATGGTTATGAAGTCGGTTTTGGTTATGAACCTTGTTTTTTTAACTCACATTGTATTTTTCTCTGTAGACTTCTACGGCAGCTCCATGACAAAGGATGAGGTTATGACCGACAATATAAGGCTCGGTGGCTCCATCTCCGGCGATGCAATTAGGGTTTGTGAATTTAGAGCATCTTCCTGGAGCTGTTTTACCTGAACCATACCCTCCTTGCACAACTGACAATGGCTCGTTCATNTTTTTTAACTCACATTGTATTTTTCTCTGTAGACTTCTACGGCAGCTCCATGACAAAGGATGAGGTTATGACCGACAATATAAGGCTCGGTGGCTCCATCTCCGGCGATGCAATTAGGGTTTGTGAATTTAGAGCATCTTCCTGGAGCTGTTTTACCTGAACCATACCCTCCTTGCACAACTGACAATGGCTCGTTCATTGTCACCCAATGCTTCACTCTATCTCCAAAATTCTTAAAGCAAATATCCGCATAATCGCGAAAATCGTTTCTGTTTCATCCACCAAAACCAAAGAAAAAATTCAAAAAAATAGCACAAATGCTATAAAGTATAGGTTTGGCGGGCTTACACAATTTCTGCGCCAAGGAGTCCACCGTAATCATCTTCAATGCCTTGTGGTGTGTCCCAATGATAAATGGTGGCAAAAGGCGTAATTCCTATAGACCGTAACAAAATACTATTTATTATTTCTGCTTGTGCTGCGCTTATAACTAAAAATCATATGTTATATCTGAAGGGTGGAAGAAATTTGATTAGTCGGTATTACTTCAAAGATATACATTGTTCTCCTGAACTCAGAAGACAATGTTTTCAGATATATATGTCCAAGTTTGGATCCTATCTATCAAATTGGGTTGTCTCTTACCTTTGGACAAAAGCTCATTGATTAAGTTGTTGTAATAGTCAATACCAGCTTGGTTGATTCCTCCTTTAACATTTCCATCTAAAACAGAAACGGCTCATTAACTATTGGTTCTGGAACTTAATCAAATCACACGTGAACATCCTTCCAAGAGAAGAACTTACGAGGCAGTATTCTCGACCATGAGATGGAGAATCTGTAAGCATTGAGACCAATTTGATGCATTAAAGCCACATCTTCCTGTAATCCATTGTGTTAATATAAATGATTTAATCAAAGATTTTGGCTGATTTTGAGAATAAGGAAAAATATAAATAAAATATAAACTAGGTGATCTTTTGCATATTGTGCAAAATTAATATTTTAACAAATAAAATATATATTTTTTAGAAGGTAGAAAATTTGTCTAGCGTTCGATTTTCCGACTTTTACTTCACCAGTTTTTAAAATAAAAATAAAATCATTTGTAATTTGGCTCAGATTTATTTAATATAACATTGTAATAAATTTAAGTTTATCTATTTATTTTGATGACGAAACACTGTAATTAGCTTTAAAAATAATATTTCATTTTTTAGCCTAATAAAATGATCATCAATTGGTTTTTCATATTTAATAATTTCCTTACATCTGTTAGTAGATTAAGTACAATTCTAATATTTACAGAAACAGAACATTTTAAATAATTTAAACTTTTCATAATTTTTTTTGTTAACATACAACCACAAGTTAACGAAATGGTCTTTGATCAATTAACCAAGTTTTAGTAATCTATTTACCCAATTAATAAATTTCTATAGAATTTAACATTTAAGTATTCACAAAACTTTAATTTATACTTAAGCCCTTTATCAATTTTTTTTTTAATTTATACTTTCTAAATAATGCTAATTTTCTTAGTTAATGCCAAAAAGACAATTACCTTGTAACGATGGTAAGAGTCAGTTGCTACAGACCCATTGCTACGATCCTTTATTCTTTCTGGCGGATTTAAACAATGAAAACATTAACTGAGTTATCAACGATACTCCCATTAAAGAATCAAAAGATCAGAGATAAGGTTTGACTTTTTTACTTTATTCACTGATATTCCACATTTTGGTCGTTGTAAAATCTCATGAGAGGCCGACTAATCATTAATAAGAACAGATTACACAGATATATTCTACTTATTGCATGGATCGTCAGTCCAAAGTTTTCTTACGTCAGTCTAAACTACTCTCTGTTTTATTTATTGATTTGACTTTATGAGTCTTACAGAGAAAATATGGCCGAAATCATACTGTGAAAGTTTATAATATACTGAAAGCAAAAAGATGATGGTTAGCTCAATGATTGAATTTTTTTTGTTAAAAGTAGCTCAATGATTGAATTACTCTTTAGATCCTTAAATTCTGAAATTGGAATTAAAGTAAAACCTGGATATTTTTCAGTGAAGGTATCCCAGATACTTGGACCTTTACCATCTTCATGAGCAGCTCCTTCAATCTGACAAATGTTAAACAAAACCTCATAAGTTATCTAAGAAATGATCAGAGTTATTTTAAGCAATGAATAATAACAATTAGAAGAAACCAAAAAAAAAAGAGAAATACCTGGTAAGCAGATGTTGAAGACCCAAAAATGAAATCTTCTGGAAAATCACTTATTCTTAGTTCAGGTGTTGAAGAAAGATATTTGGCGACTATGACAATGATGAGAACTAGTAAAGAAATATATTTTCCTCTCATTCTTTATTTTCTTTTGATTGTTATATTTTAACTGAGAAGCTGATTAAGTAAGGGTTTATGTAAGGAATATAATTGTTTTGCACTAGTTTTGTGATTCTATTTATAGAGAAATTTGATAAGATCTGAAAGCGAGATCTATAGAGAGAAACTGACAATTTTCTAAACTATTTTTTACGGCAAAAAACCAATACAATAAAAGTTGAACTAACATTATGTACTTATCTCTCTCATTAAAACCTTTTTAATCAAACTCTCATTAAAATAAAAAGATGCAATTTTTTCTTACATACGTAAAATATTACCCTAATATTCAAGTCCGGTACAGAAGATAAGTACTTAAATCACCGATCATAGTATCCAATATGAAGAGACAGTTTATGGGTAAAAATTTGTATATTGCTATAAATAATTATAAGTGGTTTCCGAAAACAACTATATTTTTTATTTTGGCAAAACTATATTGTCCTTTTATAAAAAAGATAAAAACATAATCTTGTTTCATATATGTTTTTTTTCCATGGTATTTGACGAATAGAGATCCAACTAACTAGTTCTTTAGTGGCATGTCCACCGGCATCAGACAAATTTAATAGTCCACAATAGAAATTAAAACTCATGTCGCATAGCCACACTGTTTAGTATCATGGGATTGTTTCAAATCCAGATCACTTAGGCCACCCGCATTGGGGGATTTTAATGGGATTCTTAGAGAGAGTATGCACGTTTCCCGAGGAACCCATCTCCTCTCACCTCTTCTGTATGAACCGAGTTCGCTGACGTCATGATGATGTCATGGGGGCGCCATGACACGTGGCGGCTCCCATTGGTCCAATTTTTTTTTTCTTTTTTGAAAAAGTAAACGAAAAAAAAAATAAAAAAAAATAATAATAAAAAGACAGGTGGCGAACCCACCTCGGTATCACTGATGCAAGTGCTCTTATATCACGAGATTCATTTACCACTAGACTATCCATGTGTATAAAAATTGTGAGTAAAAGTATTCTAGAACCAATATAAAATATATATATAGCATGCGAGAAAAAATATTTTATACTCTCTCCGTTTCGAATTAATTGTCATTCTGGAAAAAAAAAATTTGTTTCAAAATAAGTGCCGTTTTAGAGTTTCGAAAAAGAATTTATTAGTTTTATATAATATTTTATTTTTCTATTGGTTGAAAATTGGTTAGGTGTATATATAATTGTATTTTTTCTTGAAAATATGTAAAATTAAATATTTCCTTAATCTGTTTGCAAAAACGTAGAATGACCATTAAAATGAAACGGAGGGAGTATATGTTTTTTTCCTGTTAATACTATAATTAAATTTTATATTGGTTTTGGAAATACTTTTACACACAAATTTTACACATGCTATAATTGATATTCATAACCTGGGTTTTTAGCTTAAGTGCTAAAGAACTCACGGCTGTGAGTTTCGAATTCGAAACTCGGCCACTAGGAGATTTAACATGTGGACTCTTTAGTGTCCGAAACCAAAGATCGTTATAGATGAATCATATGGTGATGTCCTGGCAGCGTCCTTGCTCGTTTTGATTTCTAGTCTTAACTATTTCAGTGGGATTAGGATACTCGGTTAAAAAAAAAAGAATTCATTTACCAACCAGAAATTCCAAATGGTCCAAGATTGTTATTTAGGAGTCGAAAGTTGTTACATGTAGAAAATATTACTCCCATCTTTTAGTCGTACTAACAATGCATGGGACCAAACAAATTTTCCAAATGATCCAGTGTTGTATAAATAAGATACTTCCACATCTGATCAAATGTTGTTACATAGTTTAGTATTACTCCCAACCTTTACACATGCTATAATTAATTACACATGAGACAAACCAAGCTTTCCAAATGATCCAACTCATAATACCACAAATGATGATCGTTGAAAACCAGGAGATTATAACAAATAGGAACAAACTCTGTGGTGGAGGACAATCAATCACGTTTGTTTTTTAATTAATCTGGGATATCCCATTTTACAACAGAATGTTTTTTTTATTAAAGTCTATTTCAAAAGAAATCTGACATAATTAATATTTTTTTGATTTTCTTTTCTCCAACACTTGCGACTGTGTCCTTTGTGTTAAGAGTGCTCTTTCCAGAAAGGTTTCAACGAGATGATTTTTGAACAGCTGAGCAAATAAATCTTTCTCTTGTTTCAGCTTTATCATTCCCTCCTATCTCCTGTGAATTTACTTCATCTTCTTGTGTAGGTTCATTTTCTGTCCCAGGCAGAAATTCTCTCTCCTCTGTGTCCTTCTTGATAGCATTGTTATCATTACCTTCACCCGAATCAACTTGACCTTCCTCTACATCTACAACCGCAAATCGGGATGGTGAACTAATCTTCTGATCATGAACATGGTCCTTGCCTACTGATCTACCCATCTTCGAATGAATTACGTATGTATTGATGTAACTATTATCTATATGGTTATATTTATGTGGATAAAGTTTATGTAGATAATAGACAGGTCTTGTGTTCATAGTTTTCATGGATACGATGCAATATTTAATGACAAAGCTAATGTTTTTATGTCCAAACCAACAAACAAAGTTCTTAAAACATGATAACAAAATTTCTAAAATCTGGTTCATGTCCACCAAAACACATCCATAAACCTCATGTCCATCTTAACATACCCACCGATTAACCACAAAATAAATACATACATCCGTTTGCATTATAAACAAAACAGTCAGAAATACAGAATTAGAAAAATATAACCTCCAAAAAACAAAGTCTCTTCATACGATTTTAATAGAAAATTCAAAGTTATCTCTCAACTATTAATTTCTTCCACCAATCTTTTCTCCCAACTATTAGATTGCCTTTCTTTTAGAAATTTAAAAGTCCAACACACCAACCTCTACTCAAAAATAAAGTCGTATTTTTTTGCTAACGACCACACACTACAAACTGTTGGCAGCTTCCTCAAAACAAACAAATGGCATAATTGACAATAGGATCCGTACATACAAATTGTTCAGTGTTCGAGAGCATACATTTAATAACTTCAAATCTAAAATTTTAAATTTTTTAAAAGAAAAATCTAAAATTTCAAATTTGAATAATGAAACTTCAAATATAGAGTGTCACTACTCAAAACTTCAAATTTGAAGTTTCATATTTTTATTTGTATTTGAATCATTACAATTATACATTATAATAATTCTTATATATATATATATATATTTTTTTTTTGATAAAAAAATCTTATTCTTATATATTTTATGGTTTATCATTTTAACCCTTAAAAATCTCTATCTCGTAAATATTTCAAATTTTGTTTTATAAATTTAAGTTTTATACATAACTTTTTTTTTGAAACAACAAGATGAGATTTAAAATAACTAAAGTTATAAAGATTTAATGTGGTATTTTATTTATAGTTTAATATTTAATTATATAGTTCTATTAGTAATTTTATATTTTAGTGTAACATTTTATCATTTAATATTACTGTAATATTTTTATATATGTGCTAGTTATTTATAATTTTTTTATGAATTTGAACTAATTATGACAGTCATAATATAAATATAAATAGTTTTAAAGTTAAGTTTAAATTTTTGCTTTTAAAGCATAACACCTACAAACTTTATATATAGAATTTAGAAAACTCTAAAATAAAATATTTTTTGAGATGTTCTAAAAAGACAATGTATCTTCACATGTGAAATAAATCATAATGTGTCTTTTAGTGTAAGGTTTTTTTATTTTTTCCGAATGGTTCTGTTGACATTAATTGCTTCATCTACCCACTCGAAATTTGTCAAAGAGGCAACAACGACCACGCAAAAAAATCCCTTCAAATTAGCTCCAAGAATATTTTATCATTTAAAAGCACATGCGGCACCGTTACGTAAATGTATATGTTTGTTTAAGTCCACCTATACATAAGATTATCTTTGTTAGTGTAAATGTGGGAAGTGGAATTCTTAATAGTAGAGATAAGAATGCTTACGAGATCGCGTCTTGAACCACCTCAAGAGTTTATTCTTGGTGAGAACTTCATTGGAGAGTCTATGACAAGTGAAGAAAGATACTTTCCTCTCATTTTTAATTTTCTTTTGCTTGTTATCTTTTAAGTGAGGAGATGACTAAGTTGGGGTTTATATATATAAGGAATATAATTGGTTTTGCACTAGTTGTGTGACTATTTATAGAGAAATTTGATAAAGATAATTTGATAGCGAAAGAAAGAGTTTGACAATTTTCTAAATTTATTTTTTATATGGAAACAAATCACTAAAATAAAAATTCAACTACAGTATGTACTACTTATCTCTCTATTAGACAAAAAGTGTAAGTATAAGGAAAATATCTCTCTATTAGATACTTAAACCCCTAATTATACTTAATTTTATATTAAATTTTATTTAATTCTTATATGTAAAAAGAATTAGAAGAGAGTTAGTAATATTATAAAACTTCTAACATTATTTATAAAAAATATTAATAATTTAGTTATTAAATAATTACTTAAGGATATTAGTAAAGTTTAGTTTAAGAACTTAAAGGTACTGATTGACAGGAATTTCTTAGCAAAATATATTTATTTTTATATATTAAACAATGAAAATGACAATCTTATTTTTTAATATTTGTAGTGAATTTAATTCCTCATATTTCTCTAATATGCTTCTTTCATCACTGTTGTTATAATAATAAATATTACACAATATCCGTTCTATTGAGATATAACTTTTAGAAAAAAATGTTTCACATAGATAGAACTTTTATGTTTTCTATGAAATTTTAATTAGTTATTAATAAAATTTGTAAACTTAGAAATTAAATTTTATTTATTTAGATATATAAGTTGAAGAATTTAAATTTTTTATAAACACAAAAACTGATGCATTTATGCTAACAATTTAATATGTTTTCTTAATATGTGAAAACATTAAAAAATCCATCTCTAAAGAATGGATGTAGTATTCAATAAAAGAAGATTGATATTTAACTCTTTTTTTTTGTATATCAAAATTTTCTTCTATATCTTTTAATTAATGCATCTTTTATTAAAATTAAAAATAAATTTGAAATGTGAATGATAACTTTGTTGCGAAGTCAAAGAACTTAAAAACAAAACTAAGAAAACCAATTGAGAAAATGTATATTTAATTTTTATTATATGTGTGCGAATTTTAAAACATCAAACTTTTAAATGGAGAAAAAAGAAGTATGTTTTAAGTGATAAAATTGCTTTTTAAAATATATTTACTGACAGCTCTTACACATGCTATATTTAAATTTTAAAATGAAGCATATATGTTTATTGTACAAAAATATTGAGATATTATCATTGGATTATTATCTGTATTAACTAATATTTTATCTTTTTATTATATATTAGTTATATAAATGTTATATATTTTGTATACTCAAACTCTGAACATCTATAAAACTAATAGGAATATAATAAGTAAGTAAGTAATTGAATGTTATTTAGTTTTATGTCAATTTTATATTATTTATGTAAATTACTATTTAAAATTTTTGAAAATAGTAATTATATATAATATAAATGGAAAAAAAATTGATAGAAAAAATTGATATATGTTTGATATTCACGAAACAGTAAAAATAATTTAATATTGATTTATATTATATTTATTAAGTTATATATACAAGCAGTTATTTATTAAACAAAAAAGAATTTGTTAAGATATATTGTTTGAAACAATCATTAATGTTAACTACAAATAAATTTAATTGATTATATTTTCAACAAATAATTTGTTAAGAATGATTAATGCTAAAAACTATGATTAGTAAGTTAATGGTAGTTTTAAATAAAAAAATGATCAGTTTGAGAATACTTAGGTAGATAGATAATTAATGATAATTTTAAATAAAAAATTAATTAAAGAGAATTGCATAATTTGATAAATACTATTTCCTCTGTTTCAATTTAGTTGTCATTGTAGACTAAAATTCTCATTTTTAAAAATATGTTGTTTTATAATTTCAATGTAAAATTTATTGATTTTATCTATTATTTTTTTTATTGGTTGAAATGTAGTTAGATGTATCAATAATTGTGTTTTTTAGAATATCAAAATTATTATTTTTTAATCTGTATGCAAAAACCCAAAACGATAAGTAAAATGAAAAAGAGTAAGTAAGTATGGGTGAAGTCATATGGATTCTTTAATTTTAATAAAATAGATGCATGGACCGGCCATTAATTACAAATGGTCCAAGGTTTGTTTACATTGGAATCGAAAGTTGTTACATCGATAATTTTACTCCCATTTTTTACACGTGCTATAACTAACAATGCATGGGACCAACCAAAATTTTCAAAGATCCAGAGTTGTATAATAGGATATTTCCACATCTAAGCGAGATATCGAATGGTGTTACATAGTTTAGTAATTTAGTACTACCCCCATTTCTAACTTCTAGCATGCTATAATTAATAATGCATGTGACCAACCAAATTTTCCAAATGATCCAACTTATAATCCCCCAAATGATCATCGTTGAAAAGCAGGAGACTATAAAAAGGAAAAAAAAAATTCTGTGTTAAGAGGAAAATCAGTTAAGGTTATATTATGAAAACTCCACTCACGTTCGTAGTATAATTGTATAAATAACGAAAAGTTTTAAACTGAGAAAGATAACCTGATTCTTTGGACTCCTTATTATTTCCGACTGAGAAATTTTTAACCAGGATATTTCTTATAATAACGGAGATATTAATAAAACAGAATGATATCAGTTTCCATCAATTGCTTTTTTTTTTTTGGGGGTCAAACATCAATTCCTTTTCTTTGGATACAAAAACTTCTTGAACCAATCAGTCATATTTTTCGGGTATCTCTTACATCCATATTTGAAATCCACGTAAACCAGCCCGAAACGAGCGGTGTATCCTGCTGCCCATTCGAAGTTGTCCAACAAGGACCACGCAAAGAATCCCTTCACATTAGCTCCAATCCTGTTTCATCATTTAACAAAAGCATATGCAGCAGCGTTACATGTATATGTTCGTTTATTTCCACATATACATAAACTTAATAATTGGAATGTGGTTAGTGAAAATCTTAACATTAGAGACAAAAATGCTTACGAAATCGCGTCTTGAACCATCTGAAGATGTCGAGCGTAGAAATCGATTCTATCGCCGTCTTTGAGAATTTTTTTACCGGTATCAGTTTCATCTCTCCCTACAATTTATATCATCCCGAACTATAAGTTGTGCAGTACCGTTTTCGGTTATGTAGATGACCGGGTCTTTGAACTTATATTTTGCATAGAGGATAAGATCACGAATTCCCTTTGGATATATCAAAAGCCAATCTGATCCAGCCTATAAATACAAAATCCACACATACATGGGTATATGAGACTAGTCTATGATCTCTGAACATTGGCCGCCGGTCCACTAGACTGTGTAATTATAACCAATTTTTTTGCAAGGTTTTATGATATTAGTCTAGACAAGTACCTTTGGACCGATGGGAACTCCTTCTCTTTCACCTGTTAACATAGTTTTTGCCTCAAAATTTTTTGACTAATTTCTTTTAAAATGATAAAATTAACTTGGATGATGCCAAAACCGACCTGTGACACTGGCACAGGGATCAGAGAAGAGTGTAACATATTTGGTAGAGCAGGGGACATCCTTTGCGTAAGCGGAAGAGTAATAATTTATGCCAATGAAACCTGAGATATGACTTGAAGTTAAAACCTGGATCATTTTCAGAGTATGTATCCCAGATACTTGGTCCTCTACCATCTTCATGGGCGGCTCCTTCAATCTGAGAAATGTTAAATAAAACGCCATAATGATCTATCAGTTATCAGATTTATTTTTAGAAATGAATATATAGCAACATTTAGAAGAAACCATAAAGAAATACCTGGTACGCAGATGTTGCAGACCCAAAAATGAAATCTTCTGGAAAATCACTTCTTCTTAACTTAGGTGTTGAATAGTTGTTCTTGGCAAGTACTTCACTGGAGGCCAAGACAATGAGCACTAGTAAGCAAATATGTTTTCCTCTCATTCTGAATTTTCTTTTGGTTGTCAATTTTTATTTGTTTAGAAGATGATGAAGTTGGGTTTGCACTAGTTGTGTAATTCTCTATAAATAGAGAAAATTTTGGCTGTTTTATAATTTTGTTAAATAAGATACTATGTAAGTAAATTGTATTTACCATATTTTATCAGATTGAGAACAGATCTATCGGTCGAAATACTACTACTAAAATAAAACCTAACACGATATATTTATTTAATTAATTCATACTTATTTTCATGTGACCAAAACAAGTTACTTTTTAATTCTCCAGAAGTCTTGTTAAGTAAGTTAATTTAAATGATAAAAAATAAAGAGACTTGATAAAAACTAGTGTCTTGCACAAAAAACTTGTGTTCACATGCAAAAAAAGACTTGTCCTCCTTAATTAATGTCCACATGCAATAAAACTATTTTATAGTTAGTTTCCCTTTTAATTTTAAATATATAAGTAAATTACTTTAAAATACAGTTTTCTCTTTTATAACAAGTTTTTTTGTAACGGCTATTTGTTTCAAATTTTGTTGGATTACTTTTTGAGTTTCTCCTAACGTTGTTTCAAAGATTTATTATATAAAATGTATGTACTTCTTGGGATACTTTCACAGGTTGGTGTGGTGTGGAACACGTTGGGAGTATAGACCTGGCTGTCAAAATACTACTATTAAAACCAACATGATATAATTAATTAAAACTCTGATTTTCATGAGAAGAATCAAATTATGATTCTCGAGGATCTTGTCAGGGAAGTTATTTTCATTGATAGAGTATATATAAAGCAATGACTATAATAGATACTTTTTTGACAAAAGGGTATTCAAAATCTAACAGAAACTTAGACATCATTTTCCTTTTTAATGTTTTTCACCAAATAAAACTTACTAATCTTAGTATATATATATGCATAAAGAGCATATCACAAATACAATAATAAAATGATTTTTGGATTTTGAAAAATATTTCTTACCAGATTCTTAAAGTTTCTTGTTTGGAAATACTAATATATTAGAGAAAAATCACTTATTTTTAAAAAAAAATATATGCGAAAAGAAAGAGAATGTGGGTTGTATTATGTCAATAGTTTCGCATTTTCTTTTTTTTTTTGTCAAACATTGTGTCATATATGCATACGTAATAATAACGATCATTTGTTTTGAACCTTTTTATTCACGTTTTATTCACGAAGTAAAGTTTAAATAAACAAATATTGATACTAGAAAAAGAGTTCAAGTGCTTTTGAGGACTCGGACATCTTTGGTATAAAACAGGAAGGCAAACCAGAAGATGTTAAGAATCTCTTCCTCTTCTTGTTAACAACAGAATTCAACATCAACCCTTCTTTCTCCGAATCTTCAATCTCTTCTTTCTTCAAAAACTCTTTGAACCACATTGCTGACATTTTTGGATAACGTTTTAAACCATTGTTGTAGTCTACGTAGAATAGTCCGTATCGAACACCATAACCGGCGTTCCATTCGCAATTGTCAAGCAATGACCATGCATAGTACCCTTCTACTTGAACACCATCCTCCCTAAAAAGAGAATTACGCACAATTAATACTAAGAATTTTTGAAAGAAGAAAAAAACTCAATTAAGCTTTTTGCACATGTTTCTTGCTTGCCAAGTAACTAAAAGATAATAGAGACTCACTTGATGGCTTGGTGGATGCTTTGGAGATGTTTTTCGTGGTACTCTGTCCTCTGAAGATCCATCAGATTCGAGAGTTTAGCTTTCTTTTCATAGTCTATATCGCAATGTCCTACATAATTGTTGGAATTTTTAGTTACTTTCACATAAGGAAGAATAGAGTTCTGAGGAGGAGGCTACAGATGAATATAAAAGGAAATTTACCATTTTCAGTTATCATAAATTTAGGGCTTCCGTATTTCTTTTTTGCATGATTTAGAAACTTTCTTAACCCTTGGGGATATAAAAAGTCCCATTCTGAACCACCTCTAGGACCCAAAATTTCTCCAGCTTTGTTTTGTTCTGTTTCATAATAAAGTAATGAAAACTTGTGAGTCAAGAAACCGAAAATAAATCCATAGATAATAGGAAATATTGAATTATGTGTTTGAGAAAAATACTCACTCTTCCATTCGATGCGTGCGTCGGATCTCCAATTTTGAGTGTTATGATCGACGTCAACAACATTTTTAACGTAAAAAGCACTGTAATAATTTACTCCCACGAAGTCAAAAGATCCTTTTAACTTCTGGGATTGAGCTGCAGTAAACGACGGTAATCTTTTTCCTATTGATTTTTTCATGACTTCTGGATAGTCTCCATAGACCGTTGGATCCATATGCCTTCAAATCAAATATATTACTTAGTAAACATAATAGTATAAGAAATTAATATCAAACAAAAAAAATCAATAAGATCAATCACTCACCACCCAAACATAAATTCCATGGCACGCTCAACCGCCTCTTGATCATCTGGACAGTTCGAGTCATAAGGTTCGAACCAGACCGGACAATGTGCAATACCGATTTTCCCATCTTTACACTGTCATACGAATTATCATTTTATATCAATAAACTTTTTTTTTTGAACATAATATCAATAAACTTACTGGCAATCGATTCACTAATATCCTAATATAAGTAGAAAAATTTTTTATAAAAAAAAAAATTAGTAGAAAAAGACATGGACGTTTAAAAGAGAGGAAAAAAAATACTTTATCTAAAATCTTTTTTTTTTTTGTTTGTACCTTTGGGTTATTTCTGAAGACTTCAACAGCTTCTGCATGAGCTAAGAGTAGATTGTGACTAACAGTGTAAACCTCAAGACCAGATTCACCGGCTAAAGCTGCTTCGTTCATGTATTTAGATGCACGACCAGGAGCTTTTCTCCCGGTGTCGTAACCACCAATACTGTAAACCCATGGCTCATTTAGTGTCACCCAATATTTCACACGGTCACCAAATTCCTCAAAACATATGGTGGCAAAATCGCGGAAATCATCACTGCACCAATTAGGATTGTTTAGTGTATTCACAAAAAGTTAGATGTATATATCAAAGAGATAAACTTTTTAAAAAATTAGTATGAATGATGTTTTATTGTATTACTACTTACACAGCTTTTTCGCTTAAAAAACCCTTGTATTCATCTTCTAAGGCTTGTGGTGTATCCCAATGGAACAAAGTCGCTAGAGGTGTGATTCCTGTATATATATGATCATCTTAATTAGAAGACCTATATCTGAATTAACAATTACATATGATAAGTCAAATCGGATTAGGGTTGATTAGATACCGTTGGCTAGGAGTTCGTCGATGAGGTCGTTGTAGAATTTGATTCCGTCGTTGTTCACTCCTTTGCTTTTCTTTCCATCTATTTTTGGTAGAAACGTAAAGTTAAATAAATCTACATATTGTTTTTGAGTGAAATATTTTCTCATTAAACAAAAAAGAGTCTATAGCTTACGAGGAAGAATCCGAGGCCATGAGATTGAGAATCTGAATGAATCCATATTGATATCTTTCATTCTTTGAATATCTTCTTTATAATGGTGATAAAACTCCACTGCTTGGTCCGCATCAGAGTAACAATTCCTTTCTACACATACAAGGTTTAAATTAGTTTACTATATTATGTGTGTTTCAAAAAAAAAATGTTGTACTATATTTGTTTTTGTAACACTGTTTACTATATTATGTATGTATTCAAATTAACGATCTTATAATATATATAAATTAATATATCGATTTGTTGATATAGACCTGGATGTTTTCGGACAAAAGTATCCCAAACACTTAGCCCCCGAGAGGCATCGTTCACGGCTCCTTCGTATTGGTAAGCCGATGAGGCAGTCCCGAACAAGAAGCCTTCAGGGAAATCGGATCGGCCAAACGATTTCTTACCTGCGTAAATTTTCTTTCCTCTGAAATAAAATTAAAAAACCCGTTAACTAGTGTATATATATTAATGTCCATGCGGAAACAAAAGAACGTTTCTTCATTACACATAATAATTTAAGGCTTTAAGTTACTATTACTTACGGCATCATCTTGTTTTGCAACTTATGATCTTTATGGAATGAAGCTGGACTTATATATTTATTTCTCTCAAACTTATTTAAATAAATGAAATGAATGTAATGAGATTTTGGTTGTGATTGAAACGATCAGATATGGTACGGTTTTATATAGGCAAATGAAATCGCATTATGGGACTAAGAAAATTCAAACTTTAATTTAGTCAAACTAGTTGCCTACGTGAACTACGTCCATTGACTTGGCTTGTTTTATTTGATTCGAATTAATCTGGCAATAACCAAAACGAGAAAAGAGTGTGTATCGCTTTGTGTTCATATGCCAACTAGATTCTCCTATGTTGACTTCAAAGGAAAATATATAGTAGACAGTACGTAACAAATAAGACAGTGCCGGGGAAAATACGATACGACTGTGGATTTTAGAGTTTTGGATATATAGCTTTTCTTTCCTTGAGACTATATATTTCAAACTTTTAAAATATTTTTTATAATAAAGAAATTGCTTATAACTATTTCCAATTCGATTAAAGATCACGCTGAGTGATGGTGGATCAGTGTCTGTTCTGGCTTCATTGGACATATCATGTATATCTTCTTTTTTTTTTTGGTAAAAATATCATGTACATATCATGTATATCTTACAAGTGGCTTTTGTCTCTTTAGTGATTACTTCTTTTATGTCGACTACTTGCCTTTTCGTCAAATTTATGTATTAATTACGAATGTTGTTAACACATGTAGTTATACTAAAAGTGTAATGATCGACAATCGACACCATAACCTGAAAGCTACTATAACTCCATATAAATAAAATAAAAACTGAAAAGCTACTATAGCTGTACAATATTATGAACTTATTATGCTTATGGTAACTTTAAAAATTTTAAAATCATGAAAACACATTATTTAGTATAACGAAAACTAGTATAACAATCTTATATTGAATCCTTTGTTAAACAATACAGGCACTGAACTATATGTAAAGGCTTGATTTTCTTGTCATATGATAAATTGCTTGATGTTGGCCATTAACATTTGTGTTTCTTCAAATATATGCCATCGAAAATTCAAAACAGCAAAAGTTAGCAATATTTTTCTCTTTCTCCCTAAAAGTAAACACCGTGCTTGAACCTTTGTCTTGGTCAAATTTCTTCACTTCTTGTTCAAGTAAATCATCACTCAATAAATTTATAGAATTTTCACAGCGTGGCACAATTCCTAGCTTGTATTCATGCATGCGTGTATGCGACTCTCAGGCTAAAAAACTAAGAATATTAGTCAAAACGGAAAACTAATACAGAAATTGCACCCAATAGCTGTTTTGTTTGTTTGTAACACTAACACCCATTAGCTTAAAAAACTAAAATTCATAAAATAATCAAAATCACATTCTCTCCTCTTTTCTCTTACTATATATCTCTTTAACTTATTAAAAACAATTAATTTTATTTTTTTTCTTGATTATTAGCATAAGTTATTTCACTCCGACGACCATAACTAATATTTTATTGTTTTAAGTGTAAGTTTTTCAGTTTCAACTAACCGCGGGGAAAACCAGTATAAGACGACTCGATGATTAATTTACTCTAATCAATTCTAGTAACAACTTCAACTAAAAACAACTAAATAATGCTAGAAAATCACAACAGTTGTCAAAATAGGAACCCCAAGTTTAGTCTTTCCAATTATCTTAATCACGTCGTGTAATCTTGTGGATTTCCGTGTAATATTATACTCCCTCCGTTCCTTAAAGATATATATTCTAGAAAAAAATTTTGTTTCTAAAAGATCTATTTTTTACATTTTCAATGCATGTTTTATTAACTAATTGTAAACTTCAAAAAACTTAATTGCACTGATTGATTTTCTATTGGCTAAAAATTATGGAAAGAAGATAAATACAAAAAACAATGCAAATTTATTGTGTTTTATTAAAAAGTGTGAAAAAACTAGAATATGGATCTTTTAGGAACAGAGGGAGTATAACTCAAGTCTTTGCATGTAATGTAAAGCAAAATAATCAACAAGAAGATACGTGTAAAATGTTTATTGGTGTAAATTGATTTTTTTTCTCCGTTGGTATTGGTAGATATTCATAGTTTTTGGTTAATAGCGTAGAAAATGTTCATAGGTGTAAATTAATTTTTTTGTCACGGTGTAAATTAATCAAAAAACAAATTAGGTCAATATTTAACAGAAACAAATCCCAAATATATCTGCTACTAGATGTTCTATACGTAATAAACTCTCAGACACCGTCTAGATGATCCACTAAACCAATTTTGAACGTCCTGAGTACGTAACAATTACATAACGAAATTTACAATGCCTATAAATCCAGAAATAAAACTTAATCGCGTAGATGGTGAACAAGATTTTTTGAGGATCAGTTGACTTTAAGATTTATAGTTTATAGTAATTCTTGTATATTTATAAATGTTGTAAAGAACTCTTCCACATGGTTCAACAATGTATTGTATTTTAGAATCGATCGTCTTCGGAGACACCGCGTAAATTTGAGTACGAGCGAGAATTGGCAAGTTTTTAAAACTTATTATTCCACGTGATTACATAAGCATGTGTGGTAGGTAGGTAGATTAGAAAGCAATGATGAACCATTAATGAGAGAATAGTTAAAAAACATTAATGAGAGAATAGTTTAAAAAAACATTAATGAGAGAATAAATGAGTTAAGAAGATCCATCAGAACTGAGAATTTTAATATAGTTTTTCTACCTTTAGTCAGCTATTTCAATCTTTCCAAGTTTGAATAAAGATTTTTCGTAGACGTCCGCAAAGATTATCACTATTTTATCAAAAAGATAATTAACGCTCATGCTATTTCTTATAGTATGTAGAAATTATATCGTACATTACCTTTTTTGATAATTTTTTTTTACCTACTTATTAATTGATTTGTACTTTTATTTTTTTTTTGAAAAAAAAATGATTTGTACAAGTACAAAACAAGTACAAGTACTTGATTTGTATTTGTAAGTATCTAAATTCTACAATTTGATATTCGATTTGACGATATAGTGTACATTACTTACAATAACAATAATGATATTTTGATTATTACTGAAGATATTTAAATGAAATACATGTACGTACAACACGATCACAAACCAAAAACAAAATTAGAAAAATCTATCTGAGTAACCCTTTAGCAATTTAAAATATATATGAACCTCAAAAATAGATTTTGGATATGGTTGTTTTTTTCAGTGTCATCACGCTCATAAGTTGGAGAGTTTAAACATGAGCTTGCTTTTATTTTCTTAGTCTTTATTGTAAAAAGGCATTTTCAAGAAGACGCATTTTCAGCTTATATAGAACGACGATGAAATTCATAATTTAGGGCATTAGTGGACAACGGATCATTATGGGAACAAAAGTTTACTGAGCCGCAAAACATACTTATTACTACTAGTTTATAGTACAAAAGTTAATTATTTTTCAGTTAAACCTTACAACAAATTGACAATCTATTTTTTTGATAATGATCATTAATTGCTTATATATATAGATATTCCAGCTGTCTATATGCTGCGAATCAAGGCAATACGATAACAATGGACTTTTCGAGTGATTTGTTGAAAAGTATACTGCTTATCGCCAAGAGTTAAGTTAGTGGCTGGTACGAATTTGAACACTTTCCAAGTTTTAGGATTGCTTCAAAAGTTCTGATATTTCTTGGGATATCCAAGAAAAGGATACTTTCGTTGAATACCTACACTTTTGGGACTTACCTTAGCAAGTTGCAACCTATTTATTTGGACCGCCAACACAGGAAGCAACTTGGGAACGTGTGAATAGTCAAGAACGTGCAAGTGCGAGTGATGAATGTGGTGACATTTTGGCACGTGACTAATAGGAACTTAGCATCAATTTTTGACACATCACCTTTTTTTTTTGCTAAACACATCACTTAATATACTTGGAGGATCATGCTATTGTTCATTCAAAAGGTTAGAACACCTCCAACAATGGCTTCAAAGTGCACATTGTTGGGAAGAAAAATTACTACTAGCAATGGTAAAAACACAACCCTTTGTAATAAGAGGAGCATTTTGGCATCATCTTCCTACTCTCTAGCAGATTGGAATGCAAATGTTGTGTATCGAATTGCATTTTACTCCGTAATGAAATTTACATTCTTATTAAAAAATCTCTTATGCAATAAATAAAGTAATTATTTTAGTGTTTCTTCATTAGCATGCATCATCTTACCGGATTTGAAATCTAGGTAAAAGATATATTAATACTTTTTTTAATACTTCACGAATATTTCATAAAGGTCGGCACATAATTTTTTTTGGAATAAAATCGACACATAATTTAGAAGAAAGGAGTTGACAATTCAAACTTGAGCTATCAGTATGGTCATGCCACCACCTTGCGATAATGAAACTGATGAGTCGACTCCGTGTGCAAAGTAAGTCTTTGGAGAGAACAAATTACATGTATCTGTATTTTTTTCATTTTCGTAAATTAATAACATAAATTCTTTTAGTTTAACAAAAGAAACCCATTTGGTAAGTTCGTCTCTCAGTGCAAGTATTCCTCTCCTGAAATTCTGTTTTACTTTCCTGCCTCTCGACATTTTTTTTCTTTGTCTTTATTAGTTTTAAGGGTTTGTACGTATTATGCCCAACTTTTGGTTCCGGAATAATACATGTTACTTCGTCGGTTCTTGGGCCCGGGTGGCACTTGTTATCTCGCTAGTTATTGGCTCCGGAAGGATAGGCAATATCTCTACCGTCTTTGTGATCTAATCTTATTTTACAAGATTACAAAAAAACCTATTTGGTTATCATTTTTCCACACATGTATATGAATAATAACTTTTTGAGTTAATCAAGTGATGGTAGTTGTTGATAATCTCTTGAAATTTGGTGTATATTCATTTCAATTTTAAGTTTGATTTCTTTTAATAACTAAATTATCATTATTTGACCAATCTAAATTTAGAATCCAGTTTATATGGTAAACCAAATCAGATGATCAGTTTATTTTCTGATTTAGTCGAAATTTATTCTAAACTCGGATTAGACGGTAATCTACTCTAGGATAGATATCAAATCTAGGGCTCGTTCTCGGGGTTGGCTGATGATTTCCCAAGAGGCCAACATCGATTTTTTCTTTCAATCTTCGGTTATGTGACTCATGCAAATGATTGGGCCTTAAACACTATTGCTAATAAATGCTCATATGTAAATCATATGGGCTCGTTTTAAACCTTATTACAGGTAAGCGATCAAAACGACTGTGTTTGATTCCCACGTTATATTTTATTTATGATTATCTATTTTCCGTCTCCTCACTCTCCTTCTCTGTTCTTATTAAGGAAAAAAAAAAAAGCTATCGCCAAATCTGTGATCAAATCTAAATCACTCCCAGTGGAGCTCCGATTCGTCGCCAAAAGAAGTTCCCAATTGATCATAAGCTCTTCACAAACACTCTATACGAACACAAAAAATCGAGTCTTTGTTCTAGTCAAATTGAAATCAACCCTCGTGAATCACTTCTTCTTCTTCTTCTTCATCTTGCTTTCGTCTCTGAAGAATTGGGGATCAAATCAATCGTGATGGACTACGAATCGTTTGATAGCAGCGGTTAGTCCCCCTAACACTGTAATTAGATAAAAACGCCTTACTTGTTCTTCTTCTGAAAATAGGGTTTACGAAAAGTTTTGGACTTTATCCGTTTCAGTATTGTTATTCATTCAAAGGTTTTGTGGGTTTGTGTTTAACTCTCGTTTTAAGGAAGGTCTTGTGGTTTGTTGTTAAGGAATGTTGCAAATCAATGAAGCTTTGATTGAGTTTGATCTTAAAGGTGAAATTAGGGTTTACGAAAGTTTCGGACTTTCTCCGTTCTGATAGTGTTATACATTCTAACCTTTGGTGGGTTTGTGTTATACATTGTAACTTTTGGTGGGTTTGAGGTTAAGCTGAAATCTTTTTCAATTGTATGATTTTTTGCTGTTGCTGTCTACAGGAACAGATGATGATCTGCCTCCATCGCATAGGGTTGCAAGAGGAGGGCGTGTGGCTGGTAATGGAAGACCTTCGAGTCTTCCTCCATCTTACCCTAAGATGTATGATGAAGTTGCTGCTGATATGGCAGCTCAGATTCACCAGATGGAGAAGGAAGCATACGTGTCTATCCTAAGAGCCTTTAAAGCACAAGCAGATGCCATCACTTGGGTATTTCAATGATTCTTTGGTTTACTTCTTCTTATGTTAGTTTATGGCTAATCTCCTTTTTTTCTTTATGTATGTATCTTGTTCAGGAAAAGGAAAGTCTTATAACTGAACTGCGTAAGGAGTTGAAAGTATCCAATGAGGAGCATAGAGAGCTTCTCGGTCGTGTAAACGCTGATGATACAATAAGAAGGATAAGGCGAGAAGCTTAAATCTTTGAGCATTTATAGTTTCTTTCTTTTTCTATCAATAACATGTATAGTTTTCCTTTATTAGGGAATGGAGACAATCTGGAGGAATGCAACCAACTATGCGCAATGCTGCTCAAGTGGTTCATGATACCTTGCCAACACCTTCTGTTTCAGCTTCTGTTAAGAAGCACAAGCCAAACCAGCCAATACCTTCTCAACCCTTCGCTTCACCTTCTTTTCATCCTCAAGCTGACCCCACTCACCAGTTTGCTTCATCCACAGCTAAACGAGGATCTGTTCCCAATGTCAAGGGGAAAAAGCATAAACCAGTGAGTTAAAGACTCGTAAATTTGGTATCTTTGGTTGTTACTTTATTAGAAATGATTCTTTTAATGTATTTCCTCCCCTTTCTTAGGGTTTCCCTGGTTCTTCTTCTGCAAAACCCATCTCATACCATCCTCCAGATCAACCTTCACGAGGACAAGTCATGAGCAGATTGCCATCTGGTCCTAGCAGTTCAACTGAACCCACAAACGGAACCGAACCTGAGTCTTTTGTAGGAAGGAAAGTTAGAACAAGGTGGCCAGAAGACAATACATTTTACGAGGCTGTCATCACCAAGTACAATCCAGTTGAGGTGTGTGGCTTCTTAAATTGGCATAAAGTTTCTGTAATGTTATAAAATAAGAAGTTTCCTTATATATTCTTCTAATCTTTAATTTTAGGGTCGCCATGCTTTAGTTTATGACATTGGAACGCCTAACGAGACATGGGAATGGGTCAATCTCTCAGAGGTAATTACTTTCTGATCATAATGAGAAAAACATTTTGTGTTATTTTGTAACCAAGATCTCTAATATTTGTACAGATATCTCCTGGGGATATTGAGTGGATAGGAGAGGATCCTGGGGTTGGTAATCTATATAGTTATAACGGACAAGGCCATGGTCTGAATAGAACTACAGGACCCAATAGTGTTCCACAACGGGGAAGCGGTTTGGCAAAGACCTCTATCAAAAAAGATTTCAGAACAGCACAGAATGGAACTGGGAAAAGAAAATATCCCGATATACAAATACGTCAAACCAATGTCCTAATTAGAGAGGTTGGTATTAATTTCTGTCAAGTGTAGCCGAGTTTACAATGTATGTATGTCTTGTTTCTAAAACGATGATGTTTTCTAATAGGTGGAAAGAGTTCTTGGTTCACACAATCCAGATCCTCAAGAAGTTGAAAGGGCTAAGAGAATGTTGGAGGTTTGTTGGCTACAACAACAAAGATCTCTTTCTTTTTTTATGTTATGTTTTACATACAAAAAGCCTCAAATGGTTTATTATTTTACCTTTGATTCAGGAGCAAGAGCATGCGCTTGTGGGTGCAATCGCAAAACTTGGAGATATATCCGATGGAGAAAATGGTAAGTGTTTAGTTTGATTTAATAAAGCGTTTAGCATCTTCAAGCCCTATATCAGGAGATGCTTGTAATCTCAAATGAAAAGGCCNTTTTACATACAAAAAGCCTCAAATGGTTTATTATTTTACCTTTGATTCAGGAGCAAGAGCATGCGCTTGTGGGTGCAATCGCAAAACTTGGAGATATATCCGATGGAGAAAATGGTAAGTGTTTAGTTTGATTTAATAAAGCGTTTAGCATCTTCAAGCCCTATATCAGGAGATGCTTGTAATCTCAAATGAAAAGGCCTTAACTAAAACTCTCCTTCTCTGTTTTTTTGTACAGAAGGTGGCTTTCGTCGCTAACTTGTGTTTTGATAGAATCAAGCAATTTTGCCAAGGCACAGTGCAATCCGGTGCACGAGGAGCCAATGAAGAAGAGAGCATTTGTTGTGATTTGAGTTCAGAGTCTCAACTTCTTTGATGTTGCCTTTTTGGAGCATATGACTGTAATTTTTGTTGACATTAGAGGTTAACTTTACTTGTTGGTTATGTTGGATATATGTTCTCAAATGGAACTGTTTCAGCATCTTGTCGCCATACCTTGTGTAAAGACTTTGATAAGAACACAATCTTTATAGTCTATAAAGTGATGTGCTCTTATCAGACTCAAATGATGGAAATGAGCAAAATATAACAAAAAAAAAAGGAATTAATCTTATGTCAACAAACCAAAGTACACTTGACCTAATCCATAACTAAGATTGAGAAAGAACAAACCCAAAACACATTCTATGGATATACAAATATCTTACTCTACATCATCTCCTGCTTCTTTTCTTTGGCTGTTTGTTGTCCTTTCCTGTGCTTCCACTTTCCCTACCTCGTTTCCCTGAGGCAGTTGCGGTGGCTGCCTCCACGGTTTTCTTCTGTGGTGGTCTCCCGGGAGCTCTTTTCACCGGAGTAGTATTCTCCACCTCTGCCTTCTTTTTACCCCTACCCACATTGTTGCTTCTAAGTTCTCTTGGTTTCGCTTTACTCTCTTTCTTACCGTTACCACCGCTCTTATTCTGATCTTTGTCTTCCTTTTGCGGAGAGCCCTTCTTTATCCTCTTCAAGAAGTCAGCCACACTCTTCTTCTTATCTGATGAAACCACCACCTTCTTCTCTGTTTTCGCTTCCTCCTGTTTCTGTTTATTCTTCCCTTTACCCGTCTTTGTATTGTTAACTGTTCTTTTCGAGCTTCTTCCACCAGTCTCAACGTTCTCATTCTCCTCTGATAATGTCTCTTCTTTCGTCTCCTCTTTCTGACTAAAGCTTGACGACGATGGAGAAGCCTTAGCCTTAGCGGAAACAAATCTTCTCCTCTTACAAGCGACAAGAGGAGCTGAAGACTTCTGTTCTGATGTCTCTGCAGCATCTGCTTTGATACTAGTCATAGCTGCAGATGCTTTTAACACCCGGGGACTCGGTTTCCCGCTCTCTTTCCTCATTTCTTCAGAGACAATGGATCTTAGCTCATGAGCAGCCATTGATTCTGATGAAGATGAAGGGAAGAAGGTAATAACGTTTGTGAAGAGAAGCTGAAGATCTCTGTAAAAAGTGAGCCTTGAAGAATCATACGATCCTTGCTTCAACTTCCTCTGTATTGTCTCAATGTCCAAATGTTGCTTAACCAAACTCTTGTAATCCTCAGTCTCCTGCGTGACAAAAATAGATAAAAGCCCATTAGGCCCAACTAAAAACCTATAATCAAATGGGCCTTAAAAGAAAGACACGATGAAAGTCGTACTATAAACAAGATACTGCCACGTGTCATAGATTGTGTGAGCAAAAAGACAACGATTACACCAAGAAAGAAGTAGGGTTAGTTAAGTTTCATTCTTTCTTTCCCTCTATAAAAAAAATACGTTCCCATAAACCGTCGAATAAAATTCAAAAACGGACGTTTAAAAAAAAATTCTAAAATGTAGAAATTCATTACAGAATAAGGAATATATGGATTTTTTCAAAATTCACATTTACAGCTTTTTATGTATGGATTTATTATTATACAATAATATTACTAAATTATGTAACAAGTTTGAATTTTCTTTTCACTAGTATTAGTTGGATTAAATAATGGAAGAAAATAAGATATCTATTAGCATTACCTGGCTTCGAACCCGGCGTTCGAACAAAGATCCACGCGGATGGGACCGAATCAAATCAAGAAGACGTATCAACGGCTGTGATTCACTCGCCGCCGATCTGATCTCTCCGTCACTATCTTTCCGTCGCTTCCTTCTCCACTTCCTCCCCGACGTCCCTGACTCTCCCAACTCTCCCGAGAGACTCCCCTCCGATCCTTCCTCCGCCGTATTCACCGGATCGGGATCCGCGTCACCACCACGAGCCTGCTCACCGTCTCCGCCGACGGTTTTCTCGGCGGAGCCTGTCGAGTTCGACTCGTTCATCGACCTGTTTTCCCGGTCAGACTCCTCCGCCGTCGTAACCGCCTTTTCACCGCCGTCCTTCTGCAGATCTAGCTTCCCGCCGCCGTCTCTTTCCTCCTCTAGCTTCTTAACCTTCTTCTGAAGCGATCTGATAAAACCAAAAAAAAAAAAAAAAAAACTCAGATCCATCGTAAGAGATGGAGATAGAGAGATTCTGCCACGTACAGTATCGAAACATCGTACTGTTCAACCTCTCGCCGGAGCTCCGCCACACGGAGGCTACGCAGCTCCTCAAGCCATGGTATATCCGTAACCGCCTCACCGTCGGAGGAGGATTCGTTGAAGCGACGTTTGAGATCTTGATACTTGTGCTTACAATTATCAGCGGAGAATAATAAGGCGGAGATGGAGGAGGTGCGGGATCGAACCTCCGTGGAGACGGAGTCCCAGTCACAAAACCCGTGTCGTTTAACGGCGCATGCCAATAAAAGCTCCTCCCACGTGCCCCAACCTTGCTTCTTCTTCCTATTAACATCTTGGTCGTCACCGTTACTGTGATCGTTATTACTGCAAATATAGTCGTTGTTATCGTTCATGCTATAAGATCCCGCCTCTTCTTCTTTTACCTTCGTCATGCTTCCATGATAACTTTTTTTAGAGACTCGTCTCTCTCCCGTTAACAAAAACGCTCGCAGTTTTAGGGATTTTTATTCTTTCTTTCTTTCTTTCTCCTCTTATTATTATTATTTTATCTATATACTTTGTATTGTTGCTTTCTTGTCTTCCTCGCTCTCGCTTATTGTTTCGTGCTTTCTTCTCTCATCTCATTTATAAATACTCTCCCTGAGTTTGTGTATGTGTGTTTCATTTTGGTATAATATATGGTTTTTCTTTTTGTGGATGGACATGTGTGGTCACTAGGCTATTCAATGGAAATATATCGTTTGAAATTTTGTTCCTAAATTGGGTTAAGAAAGTATATATTTTTTTATTCGAATAAATTAAATTTATTTTTGAAAGTGTAATTTGAAAAGTGGATTAAGCAAACCCTAGTTTTAACCGCAGCTTTTTATCCTTTGACCCTTTCCCTTTATCCACCATTAGGGCAAACGATTTGTTTAAGTTGAGAATTGTTTAGTTTTGAAACCCATAAACGAGCCCGGCCCGGTTAGAAGGTACGAAAGCAATTTACATGAATGTCCCTCTTTGGTTACTATAAATGGAATCTCGTTTTCTGATTGTGTTTTTGGTGAAAGTTAGGTTAGACTGCGTTTACGTACATATGGGGGAGGTTGTCCCCAAAGATATTGTACATGTGTATTTTTTTTTTTAATTGTACATGTGTATTAATTTACACACAAAACTAATTATGGCCCCATTCATTTTCCTTTGTTTTCCCCGTTTTTCATTTTGGAAATAAAACATTGCTTTTCTGTCCCATTCACTTAGCTAATTTACATATATATTGCCTTTTTGTATTTTGATTTTTCTACAATTCTAGTAACTTTCTAATTGAATTATGCTCGTTATGCAAACTAAATATAGTATTTCAAGATTTTTTGTCATTATATATTTTTTATTTAGTATTATTTATGCTTAGTTTTTTTTTTGGTCCAGAATCTTTGGCATTATAAAAAATGTTTTGATTATTTCTATTAATCATATATGTACATAATCTTTTCATTTCAGTTTAATTGTCATTGTCATTGCATATTAAAATTTCTATTATAAAATAAATGTCGTTCTCTAATTCAAATGTTAAATTTATTAAATTTGTATGATATATAACTTTTTATATTATTTAGTTTGTTTTTCGCTGGTTGAAATATAGAAATATTTTTAAGTGCACAGATTATATAGGTTATGATATTTATGTTAAAAATTAAAATAAAATGTTTTATTTTACAAAGCTAAAAAGACAATTAAAATGAAATTAGAGAGTAATACTAAGAAAATGAATATGTTGGTTTTATTATTTATGTTAAACACTGTTTTATATTTATTTTTATTGATATTTATATATAGCATATAATTATGGAATCTATAGATATTTAAAATATTCGGTCGGATGAAAGGTCTGATGGACAATTGGAATAACTTAAATCCATGGGCCTCAACATATAAGCCTACCTGGCCAGGCCCGATCGAGCCCACGATTTAAGACAAGTATATCGTTAGGTCCCAATCTAGCAAAGTCGCTCAACTTTGTTCTTACACTCTTGTGTTCCAAGAATCAAACCACACGAGTTGTTAAAACATTTAGAGAAGTCAACATCTTTTCCAACTTCCATTGGCAGTCCTTTCAAACACATGTGGTTGTCTCTTTGGGAAGGTTTTGCTCCACTCTGGATATTTTAGTAAATACTTCCAAATCCTGAAACACACAATGAAATATGAATCATCTCTGTGTCAGTTCCATGATGGGATATAGATAGTGATCAAATGACTACGAACCTTCTTTCATTGTCTACGAAATCTGGACCTTCAGCAGAAGGTGAGGTGGAACAGTTAACAAGAATCTCTTCATCAGGAAGCTGATTAAGTTCCCACACGTATTCAACCAGCCGCATTGTCCTGTAATTACAAAAACACAGCTCATAAGTACATAACTGTAATGTAGTGAAAATGAGGTTGAAGAAACGTTATTGTGTTTTACCAGGAGCATGGTGCGATGATGAATCTATCAGCTTTTGTGTCATATGTGTCAAGTAACTTCCCCTTCCAGCTAGAATCTTCGAATGATGCCGACACTCGGATTCTACGAACAAGCTCATCCGGACATCTAGAAGATCTGTTGAAACTGGCTGGGGAAATTGCACCGGTGGAGGTATTCACCTGATTAAAATTGTTACAAAGAAAAACGGTAACATTTAATTACTAATTCATATATATTCTGTTTAAAAACCTCATAGTTCCTTGAAGAGGAAAGACATTATCTTCAGGAAGTAACAGAGAAAGTAGACTGACCAGGCATCCATTAAAAATGGGGCACGTGTTCCCTTGACCATCCAACTTGGTATTGTGCCCAAGAATAAATAAGGTTTGAATGTGAAAGTTTTCTCTTCTCTTCTGTAAAGTTTCCACTAATTTGCAACACAAAGGAAATGAGTAACCCTCTAGTCTGGCATAGTCACCACCACCATTGGCATTCTGCAAATAATCAGTCAATACATTCATCTTAATACCATTCTATAGCCAAGCGCTAACTAAACTGAGAGATATAGAAAACCCTGGTGTATACTTTTAAATCCACATCTTCATAACCACCAACCATATGTACCTGCATACGAAGCCCCATGGACATATTAAAAAAAGGACTAAAAATAATATAATGAATGATTAACATAAGCTCAGAGAGAGACAATACATCTAACTCAGCGCCATCACTGTCATCCTCTAAAACCAAAGATAACATCTGGCTTATCCCCAAGTCCACAACTTTTGGTGAATCCATGTGTGCAATAGAAGTCCTGCAGTTTCAGATTCATCACAAAACTTTAAAACTAAAGGTGATTGATTGCACATTCTTATAGAACAGTCCTTACACTCCAGATCTTCTGTTGCGGATAACAAGACCTACACAAGTTGTTGCTTCATCCATGCCAACAAACTTCTCATCAATAAAACAGAATCATTAGAGAAAGAAACAAGAACACTAAAGTGAATAATTAAAAAAAAAACATAACTTCATACATACATCAACAAGAGCTGGATTCACAACAGCATATTCTCTTTGGAATACGTAAACATATCTGTCTTTCGTTGAGCTGCTCTCTGTAACTTTCTGTTCCTCAAGATTCTTAAATGATTCAGAAGCTGAGACTATGACAGGATGTGTCATTACATCAACAAGCAAGCTGCTTCCCTGTTCCACGTTGGTCAACCATTCAGCTTGCTTCTATACCAAGTATAAAGTCAAAATAAGTAAACTTTTACATCGTCAAGAAACTAGATTTAGTTAAAACTAGTGAATGGAGATTTGTGAGAGACGAAGAAAGCTACCTGCGATGAAGAAGAGGAAGAAGATGAGCTGTTCTCATCTGAAAAGAGCACTCCGTCGACGTAGATCATGATCGCCGGAGAAAAGAGAGAAACAGAGCTTCAACGACGGCGATGACAAGAAGAGATCGCCGATGACTTTAATGCGTTGACAAAGACAAGTAGCGCTTTAAGTAAAAAAGTAGAACACTGCGTGCCGTTTTCTAGTTTCAAATGTAAGACATCGTGGCGTTTTAAATACGACACTCTTCGGATTTAATGAGAATTGTAAAACTGGGCAGAATGTTTTGTTTTCTCACAAATATACCCCATAACTTTGAGAAACATACAGATTAGTAAGATGGTGAGTTTTTGAAGTTGATTTTCTTTAAATCTTGAATTTGAAACCAAACACTTCCAGGAAATGTAATTAGATTATTTTACCAAAAAGAAAGAGAAATAAAAACTCTGACATCAAAAGTTTCAGAGAATTACAAGTCCACAAAGAATGTACATACACATTCAGACAAATCCAAGGAGGAAGCAAAGACAAGGTCACATGAGAGCTTTGTAAATGATTCAAGATTTTTAGCTTAGTCTCCTTCTAGATGACCTGGTCCGAGGTCCATTGTTTACATCTTCAGTTCTTCTCCTAGACGATGAAGCTGAAGTAACAACCACTTCACTAGAATTAACAAACCCAGGAACAGCAAAATCTCTAGGTGAAGATGATGAACCTGCAGTATTACTACTTTGGTTCCTACGAAGAGAAGAAGAGCCTCGTAATGCAGGTGAAGGACCAATCTCAGCAATACGTGAAGACCTACGACGGTTTGTCCTCAAACTAGCTGTTGTTGTATCAACAAAACTATCAACATCAAAAGCATCATCAGAGGTTGGTGCTGGTGGTGGCATCTCCGAGCTGCTATCTACAACAAGACCCGGGAAAGAAGTAAACGGTGACAACAACCTCAAATTATTCTGTTGATTTCTCACCACACGGTTGTTATTGTTACCTCCTCCTCCTCTACTGGTTACAATATTAGTCAAACCAAACTCATCACCTTGAGCTAAAGCTTGTAATCCTCCTATAGAATCAATAGTCCTCCTAATATGCTCGAGCGTCTCAGGACCAGGGATAAAAGGGTTGCCACGGTTTATAATCTTTTGACGAATGCTTTCAACTCTCTTTGCATTAGGCCTTGGAGGTAAACGAATACCACAATCCTCACGCTTGGCTTTATTGCTCCCACCATCATCTCCATCTCCATTACCGTAGATTGGAATCACCTCGGTGTCAGTAACTTCTCCGTCGCAAACAGGACATTCTTTAATGTTTAAGTAAATGAAAGGTAA
>CAKOAT010193599.1:0-43266 GCA_932364175.1 Eruca vesicaria subsp. sativa | reverse complement strand
AATGTTGTAAATACTTGAAGATGATGAGGTTGAGAGAGTAAAAAGGCCATTTTCGAAAAAAGTAAAAAAAAAAATTTAATGGCATTTTCGTAAATAAAATGAAGATGTGGGGTGGATTGGACAAAAACAAGATGAGATAAAAGAAGAAGTTAGTTTTGTGTTTGACCATGAGTTTTGAGTCAAATTTGCAAAAAGCCCTATATTTGAAATGAAATAAAATAAAAATATTTTTAATGATTGTTTCTTTTTCATGTCTATTAAAACATGTACTAATACAATATATTTTCATAAAAGATTATTCATACAATTGAGATTTTAAAACATAATTTTTAAAAAACACATATATTTTGTGGCTACAAGGATCAAAACATGATAAAATTTCATAAGTTATTAATAGTTTTATTACCTCTAAATTAGATGATAAAATGCTGATATATAATGTTTTCTATTACCTATACAACTAAGATTATTTGCAATTCACTTATAGATTCATCTATAAATTTTGTTCTAAAATAAAGAAATTCTATTACCAAAGTATATAAATGATAAAAGCACAGAAAAATCGAGACCTTACAATGACAACACAAGCATTACTAAATTACAATTGAAACTTCATAATATGTTTGAGTAAGAAGAATAAAAGAAAATTAATAAAGACAAAACTAAGAGTTTAATAAAGTATATTCCATTATCATATACTTGATTGGCTTGATTCACCTTTCAAATTCTTTGTATTTCACTCTAATTTACATTTCTTTAGATTGCGTTTAATTTGAACTTTCGGGTCTCGCTTATTTTTCTAGCTCTACGTATATGTGCCATGATTATTGAATTGAAGTTTAACCAAAACTTATGTAAAAAAACCGAATTTTGATTCCTAAAATTAATTCGACACACCATATATAAAAACATTCAATTTCAGTAAAAAAAAGTTTCTTATTTTTATCTTTTTTTATTAAACTTATGAAACATTAATCAAAACCCGTGCAACGCATGTGTCCATATCTAGTTATTAATAAAATAGAGTATAATAGTATATTTTATTAACTTAGTTTTCTCTTAAAATGTTCTCTATAAGTGTTTCAAAAAAAAAAAAAAATGTTCAATTTTTGAACCACTCATCAACGATAATAAGATAATAATATAAATACGCTCCAATCTCCTCAAAATCACACTTCCTATTGTAGGTCGCACACTCTCTCTTGATCATCCTCTCCTCTCCTCCTTCCTCAACTCCACATGGCTTCCCTCGCCGCAAGTCCCGCCTTCTCCCTCCTCAAATCCACCAAAGCCATCACTTCCTCCGCCTCAACTCGCGCACGCGCCTCCCTCCTCCCCATCCCCTCAAAACCCACCTCCACGCGTCCCCTCGGCTTCTCCGCCGTCCTCGACAACTCCCACCGTTTCTCCCTCCACGTGGCCTCCAAGGTTCATCACTCTGCGCGCGGGAAAGGGAGCAGAGGAGTTGTCTCCATGGCGAAGAAGAGCGTCGGTGATCTGAGCTCTGCTGAGTTGAAAGGGAAGAAGGTTTTCGTGAGAGCTGATCTCAATGTACCTCTCGATGATAATCAGACGATTACTGATGATACGAGGATCCGTGCTGCGATTCCGACGATCAAGTATTTGATTGATAATGGTGCTAAAGTCATCCTCTCTACTCATCTGGTAATGTTCGGACACTACATTTGAAGTGCCTCCCGGTTCGGTTAATTAGGTTTTCGGTTAGCTTAAAATTGTGCCGAATTAAACATAAACATATTTCGGTTAGTCTAGGGAATTTAACCAACATTTTAGTTTCTGTTTAGTTTGATTAAAAACTCGGATACTTTGGCGGTTTCTGGTTATCTCATGGTTGAAATTTTTGGATAGTTCGTTAGTTCCGTTCGTAATTTGGTTTGTTCTTTTTGGTGAAAACTGAACTAACCGATTTTCAAAACAATAACCGTTTCATTTAATTGCTGAATAGAACCAAAAAAACCCGTAAATTTCGGTTTAGTTCGGTTTGCGGAAATTCTGCTGAATTTAACAAAAAGTTCAGTTTCATTTAGATTTTCGGTTTAGTTTGATTAAAAACTCGGATAGTTTGGGGTTTACCGGTTAGTTTGGGTCGAAATTTTGGTTAGTGTGTTAGTTCTGTTCGTAATTTTGGTTGAATTCGGTATGGTTTGTATTCTTTTTGTGAAAATCGAACAAACCAATCGCCGAACCTAACCGATAACCATTTCCTCTTAATTGCTGAACAGAACCGAACTCTAAACCGAGCATGAACCGAAAACCGTAAATTTCGGTTTATTTTGGTTGGATTCAAATCAGCTGGCCTAGTTAGACCCTTTCAAGCGTTTGAACAATTAATCTTTTTTTTTTGCAGGGAAGGCCAAAAGGAGTGACACCAAAGTTCAGTTTGGCTCCTCTTGTCCCTAGGCTGTCTGAACTTCTTGGTATTGAGGTAAAAAAAGATTCATGCTTTGTCTCACTATCTTTATGTAGGAATCAATGGCTGCAGAGTTTTCTGAGGGTGATTTTCGTTGCAGGTCAAGAAAGCTGACGACTGTATTGGTCCGGAAGTGGAAAGCTTGGTGGCTTCTCTACCTGAAGGTGGAGTTCTGCTTCTTGAGAACGTCAGATTTTACAAGGAGGAAGAGAAAAACGATCCTGAGTTTGCTAAGAAGCTTGCTTCCCTAGCTGACCTCTATGTCAATGATGCTTTTGGAACTGCACACAGAGCTCATGCTTCCACTGAGGGAGTCACAAAGTTTTTGAAACCCTCAGTTGCTGGTTTCCTTCTTCAAAAGGTTATCATCTTAATAGAGATTCTGATACATTGTGGCGTTGGTACCATACCCTTAACTCTCTGTGCATTTTACAGGAGCTTGATTACCTTGTGGGAGCTGTTTCAAACCCGAAGAGACCATTTGCAGCCATCGTTGGTGGTTCCAAGGTGTCATCCAAGATTGGAGTTATTGAATCGCTTCTTGAGAAGTGTGACATCCTTCTTCTTGGTGGTGGAATGATCTTTACATTCTACAAGGCGCAAGGTCTTTCTGTTGGCTCGTCCCTTGTTGAAGAAGACAAACTTGAACTGGCTACGTCTCTCCTTGCCAAAGCTAAGGCCAAAGGAGTTTCTCTTTTGTTGCCAACTGATGTTGTGGTTGCTGACAAGTTCGCTCCTGATGCCAACAGCAAGGTATGTCTCTCTGTCTCTCTTAAGAGCAACGTTTGCTAGAGCTTTTGTGTTCTGAGTGAAGTATGTAATGTGTATGTTTGTAGGTTGTGCCTGCATCAGGCATTGAGGATGGATGGATGGGACTGGACATCGGTCCAGACTCGATAAAAACATTCAATGAGGCTCTGGACACAACACAGACAGTCATTTGGAACGGACCTATGGGAGTTTTCGAGATGGAGAAGTTTGCAGCTGGAACAGAGGTAAGAAAATGATTACTCATAGAGTTAAAAACATGTGGTGGATGACCATGATTGGGATTGTTATGGTTATTGTGGTTGCAGGCGGTTGCGAATAAACTAGCAGAGCTAAGTGAGAAAGGAGTGACAACTATAATAGGAGGAGGAGACTCAGTGGCTGCAGTGGAGAAAGTAGGAGTTGCAGGAGTCATGAGTCACATCTCCACTGGTGGTGGAGCCAGCTTGGAGCTCTTGGAAGGCAAGGTACTTCCTGGTGTGATCGCCCTTGATGAAGCCATCACAGTCACTGTTTAGAAACTCACCCTTTTGATGAGTGAGTCCAACTATGTATACTCTTGAGTTTCTTTTGTTGTAAATCATCATCATCTACCTATTCAAGACTATGACCCTTTTTAAATAAGTACTTGTTGGTCTTAAAAGAACCTTAGTTAAAATCTCCGAAACACACAATAAAAAAAAAAAATAAAGAAAACACATTAAACTAGAAGACTGAGAACTTGCTCGAGTAGTTTTGGTGTCTGGATGTCTTTCGAGATGAAGAAGGGTAGTAGTTCTCGTTTAGTGATGAACTCTCTTTCTCCTTGAACCTCTTCAGCTCTTTTTTAAGATCACTGTTGAGAAGATGCTCACAGTACGCCTTATTGTCTTCAAAGGCAATGTATGTCTTCAAGAAAATGTTCTTATCCCTCTCCTTGTTCAAATCCATCTCGTTCATCATGTTCCTTAGAATAAGAGCACCCTTCTTCCTAAAGTGCCCTTTTACAAAATCCTCAAACCCCATGAGCGGCCGTTTCAGCATGTCCAGCATATGACGGCATGACTTGTTGGTGTTCATCATCACAATTTCTTCAATATGGAGAAACACATCAAATATGTTGTAAAGCAGTTTAGCTCTCAATCTCTTTTGTTTTCTAAGATTACTCAACGGAAGACCATATGAATGGTAGAAGAAACTCGGTGCTTGGTTTGGATACTCCTTAGGGAACTTAATGTCAAAAAATAACAAACTATGACTCTGGTCACCATTTGTCACAGTTGCAGCAACTCTCATCAGCTCTTTTCTTTCACTGTAAGTTCTCACACAGAAGCTCACTTCTTTGGAACCATCTTCACTACTCTTCTCCCACAAGGCTAGTTGTCTCTTTAGAATTCCCCACTCTCTCTCAACATTAACTTTTTTGCAGAAGCAAAAGCAAGAGGAGTAACAACACTTGTAGTTGTAGAAGTGGTGATCCACTGGAGCGCCTCCATCAACAGCTTCAAAGTTGTTGAATGTCTTGAAGTTTAAATCCACTTTGTCTCCCAACTCCATGATCTCTTTCTCAAAAATGTCAACTATGAAATAGTTGTTTTGTCCCAACTGAACCATATCACCAACTTTTTCTTCTTCTTCTTCTGGTCCCTGGTTTTGTCCCAACTGAACCATATCACCAACTTTTTCTTCTTCTTCTTCTTCTGGTCCCTGATTTTGTCCCAACTGAACCAAATCACCAACTTTTTCTTCTTCTTCTTCTGGTCCCTGATTAGACTCTAGTATACACTTTTGAGATCCATCTTCTATCTTTTCTATGGTAGAAACTGCCCAAACTTTCTCAGCACGTCTCATAAATCGATCAAGAGAATTTGACCTACATCGATCAGTAGAATTTGACCTAACCTGGCCTGCAAGTAGTAATCTAGATTTACTTGCTAGATCATCATCATCAGATTTAATCCTCATTACATCAATATCATTCGTCATGAATTTGTATGGATTTTCGAGGAGATTAGCAGTACCACTTATTATGATTTTGTTTACATGTTATGTTGTTCCTTATCTTAGTATTTATAAAGAAATTGTAAAAAAATGAAATTCATTTCCGTATAAAGATTAGAAATTGCATTCGTATAATTAAAAGATAACAATGATATCTGTTGTAGATTTTGTAAAGATAAGATTTTGCTTACGTGTTAAATATAAATTCCGTATATGATTTTGACAAATTTTTGTTATTATTTTGTCGGGTGTTTACTATTATATTATGTTTCTAATATCTCAGAAGATTTTTTTTTTCGATTTAGATTTAGATATGGTACTCAGCATTATATCTTCACTAGTTAAAACTCTTAACTTTTTTTAACGAAATTGATATAAAAAAGAAAAATGTTATTACTTAAAACGATGGAGCTGAATATGGTGAAAACTTAGGACCAAAAGTTAAGACTAAGTTATCAGGACGACATATGAATGACAAAGAATGGCAATGTCGAAAGCATCTCTCTTACTTCTTTTTTAATCCACAGAAAGAACTCTTTGCTACCTGATTAGCAGCTTTAAAACTTTGATCCTTCACATGTCACAAATTTTTTCTTCTTCTGATCCCCATTAGACTCATGTATAATTATTCAGATTCATGTTGTTTCTTTTCTATAGTAGAAACTGCGCAAACTTTTTCAGCATGTCTCCTAAATCGATCAACAGAATTTGACCTACGTCGATCAGTAGAATTTGATCTAACTTGGTCTGTTTGTAGTACTCTAGGATTACTTGTTATATCAACACCATATTCGCTCCGCATGACATTAATATCTTTCGTCATTATTTTCTATTGCATTTCACCGAGATTAGTAGTACCACTTATTATGATTTTGCTTCTCAAATTTTTTTGTTCTTCCTTATCTTAGTATTATAACGAAATTGTAATCAAATGAAATTCATCGCGTAAAGGATAAAAAAATTTCACTATGATAATTACAAGATAAAATTGAAATATGTTAAAGATTTTGTAAAAGATAAGATTTTTCATACGTGTTAAATATAGATAAGATTTTAATAATTTTGTTGCTATCCTTTTGAGTGCTTAAATAATTAAATTATGTTTCTAATATCTCAAGAATATTAAACTCAATTTTTTTTTCAATTTTAATTAAAATATGTTATTTTATATATTATAATGACTAATTAAAATTTAACTCACCAAATTGATGTAAAATATGTTATTACATAAAACGATGGTTGATGGAGATAAATATGAAGAAACTTAGGACCGAAAAATCTCTATAATATCACTAAGACGACAGTGACAGTGTCGAAATTATCTCTTTTTATTTCTCATTCTCTTCATGGTAAGAAATCTTTTTTATTCGATTTGCAGCTTTAAAACTTTGATCCTTCACATATCACCAACTTTTTATCTTCTGATCTCAATCTTGACTCATATATAAAATTTCGGGATTCATATTATTTCTTTTCTATAGTATAAAATGCCCAAATTTTCCATCACGTCTTCTAAATCGATCATTCGAAGTTGACCTTACCTGGTATGAAAATAGTACACTTAGGTTTACTTGCTAGATCATCATCATCGGATTCACTTCTCATTAGATCTATATTTTTATCATGATATTGTATCATATTTCATGAGATTAACAGTACCACTTATTAAGATTTGGCTTCTCTAATATTCTATATTTTTCTTATCTTAGTATTTATAAAAAATTGTAAGCAAATGAAATTCATGTCGTATAAAATAAGATTTCTATAGTAGAAATCACCCAAATTTTCTCATCACGTCTTCTAAATCGACCGGTCCAATTTGACCTAACCTGGTATGCAAATAGTACATTAGATTTACTTGCTAGATCATCATCATCAGATTCAATCCTCATTACGTAAATATCTTTCGTCATGATTTTGTATAATCTTTTACGAGACTAACAGTACCACTTATTATTATTTTTCTTCTCTCGAATATTGTATTATTTCTTATCTTAGCATTTATAACGCAATTGTAAGAAAATGAAATTCATGTCTTATAAGATAAATATTTTTTTCATTTTCATAATTAAGGATAACTTGTTGATCAAAAAATAATACTAATAGTTAAGGATAAAAATGAAATATGTTACAGATTCTTAAAAGATAAGATTTTGTTTGCGTGTTAAATATAAAATAGGAGTAAGAGTTTGATAATTTTTGTTAATATTTTTGGATACTTTACAATCAAATAAATTTTCACTTTTTTCAATTTGGATTTAAATATGGTATTTGATATCTTTGAGTTAGTTGCATTTAATAAAAACAGCTCTGTATGATTTTATACTGATATATAAAAAATATAAATCAGTATTTTTGGTTATTATTTGTATTGACGTATTATTTTGCTTATCTGAAATGTTTTGGTTTTCGTTATCTTAGTATCTTATAAACAAAGTTAATTAAACTAAATACCATGGATTCAGTTATAGATTTTTTAAAATAGATTTTTTAAAATAGATTTTTATGTTAAATATAAGGTAATTTAATAATTTTGTTAATATCTTTCTCGAGTGTTTATTTATATTGGCTGAAATGTATTTTCCCATTTCCTTTTCACTTTGGATTTAAATACGGCATTATGTCGATATCTCCGATTTAAATACGGTATTGATATTTCGATTTAAATATTGTATTGATATTCCTTTTTAAGTTATTTTTTTGTAAGAAACACTAATAGGTTCCACAATTTTAAAAATGGGTTAGTTCCTGCAGTGATTATTGGTAACAACAGATAGAAGAGCTGATCGTTGGATTCTGGCAAGAAGCACAACAGATAGAAGAGATGATCAAAACTCTTGACAAGAAACACAAAAGTATCTTGTGAAAAATAATGAGACGAACACTGTAAAGTGGAGCAGATTACTTCTCAACAACGCTCTTGTCATACAAATACTCAACGAATTCATCGATGAGGTATGGCCATGCTCCTTCTGCATCGTAATTCGACAAAGCTGGCTCCACCGTCTGCATCACAAACTACTATCTCAATCCATATATCAACACTAAAGCCATAGCTGCAATCACCACTATGTAAGCTCAAAAACACAACTGTATCTAATTTTTTTCTCTTACCCTTGCAAATTCCAGGAGCTGTTCCCATGTGTCCTTAGATATGGCCTTGTTATGACGATCCTGAATTTGATAAGCAACAAATTCAGGAATGTATCAGAAACAACCAAAATATATGGTAAGACCATGCTTTGATGATGAGTGTGTTACTTTACCTGCAAGAAATCACACCAGTGATTTAACAATGGCCACTCTCGTTCAGCAAAGAGCAGCTGCCACATCCCAATCGCTGTATCTAAAGCAAGAGACTTCTGCCCCTGAAAAACATTTTAAAGTTGTCTATAAGTCACTAGCACAGAGAAAACAACTCCTGAAACCAACTAGTTCAGATCAAAGCTTTTTATTACCTTCTCTTTCGCCCACCCAAAAGAAAAGTTGTATATTTCATGGAACTTTTCTGAACAAGATAATACACAAGGAAAACGTTACACATGTTACATGGAACTTCTTATAAGCCAAATCACAAAACAGGATGGCTTTTCAAAATTTGTTTCTTACGTTCATCTTTAAGCTCGGAACGCATAAATGACAGCTTCTCCTGCAACTTCTTGATGGAGTCTACTCTGCCATCAGAAAATTATTTCAAAGTGAAACTCCACACCAAAAAGATCACAGGACAGGCCACAACGTTACATTAAGACTAGAGTTCACTCACCCTAGTGCCTGTAATCCACCAACAAATTCTTCCTTGGAAAACTCACACGCTGTGGCAGCATTCATATGCCACGAAAGAACCAACTGAAAATGGAGTAGGTAGTACACATTTAACTAAAGGTTCAGAAGAAGAACAAGAAAACACACATACACACTAGAAAGTTGTAGGAAAAGGTTTTAGAATAAACATACCGTGACAATGTCTTGAGGTTCCACCTAGAGACAAAAGATTCAAATCAGTTGTTATTAATGCATCTAAAATAAACCAATATTCAACAAGATTAAAGTACCTGAAGATCACTACACAGAACCGAGATACCATCAGCTAGAATCATATCAGAATACTTGTCTGCAGAAAGTAACATAAAATTTATTTTCAAAAGGGGCACAAATGATATTCAAGAATGTCAAAACAAAAGTAGTTTGCCTGCCTTTATATCTATTATAAAGCTCCTCCAAACGTCTCATATCAGCATTGCTTCTAGGCTGTGGCTGGCTGTAAAACACATCAAAAGCTGCTTCAAGCTGCCAATCGGTGGCTTTAAGAGTCTGAAGAGCATTCTTCTCACTGCCAACATTATTAAACAAAGTCAAGAATGCTGCAAACGCGTTTGATCTTAAAGAACCAAAGAACAATGAACCAACAGTAAACTAAGATAGTATCGAGTTACCTAGCTCCTGTGATGGCCACGAACTGCTGAACTTTATCGCGGTTGGTTCTATTCAACTTATGCTGTGCACAAGGAGAGAAGGGATCATCATATGGTTACGTTAAAGTAACGAACTTTAGAGCGTTTCTATTCGAATTATCAAAACCCTAAAAGGCAAAGACATGAACAAAAGCTTAGATAAAGGAGAAAGCGCGTACCATTGTGTCAAGAATATGCAGACGAACAACCCCAGAAACAAGAACCCTAATAAGGTAATCGAAGAGAAGGGAGTGAGAGATGAGAGGAAGAAGACACGAGAGAGTCTCTCAAGATTGCTTTGAGCCTTTCTCACTTTCTTCTTGTCCCGTCTCTCTGTCTCTCTCTCTCTGCCTCTTCTGCAATCTCTGATGATGAATCTCTTTTTCATTATGTAAAGACTCGGTTTATCAAGTCGGTACAGTGTAAATTATATCGGTTTAATAAATTGGACCGGAACATTTCTATCTCCGTATTAATTTTCGGTTACCGCTACATTATTGTCTATGTTTTTGCTAATAAACCAGCTGGTTTATATATACAATATTTAAAAATTCTGGTTTAGTTGAAAATTCATAAATAGAAAGTGTATATTTTATCTTAATTACATTTGTCTCATGAAAAGTCAATTTTCTATAGTTTGTAATTATTTTGGAATTATCACAAAAACCTTTAGATTCACCAATCAATAATATTGTGTTATTTTATATTTAATATCTTTTAAAAAATAAAATAAAATATTGTCAATTTATATTATGTTTTTAAAATGGAAAGATAAATAAAATTTTTTAAAAAAATACTAGTAGTTGCCAAATTTTTTTTTTAATATTTTTAACACTATCCTTAAATCCTAAACATTTGAGTAAATCCTAAACCGTTGAATAAATTCTAAACACTAAATAAAAACACTAAAACTAAATCTTATAAACACTAAATCTTTAATCTTAACTTTTAAACTATTGGATAAATTTATGTTTTAGGTTTATGATTTATAGTGTTTTAGGTTTTAGATTTAGTGTTCATTATTTAGCGTTTAGTGTTTTATCAAAGGTGTTAAAAATATTTTAATTTTTTTAGCAACTATTACTATTTTATTTAGTTTATCAAGGGTTTATAGGTTAAGATTAAAAGTTTAGTGTTTTTTAATATTTAATATTTTTAATTTAGATTTGAGATTTAAAAGTTTAAGGTTTATCCCAGAGTTTAGAGATTAGGGTTTAAGATAGGGTTTAAGGTTTAGTCATTGATTACGTTGTTAAAAAATTTAAATTTTTTTTACACTGCTACTACTTTTTTATCTATTTATACTTTTTAAATTTCAAAAACATAATTTAAGTTGATAATATTTTGTTTCCTGTTTTAAAAGATATCAAATTTGAAATAATCCAAGGATAAATTCTATTTTTTAAGAGAAATGGCAATATGTTCGTGAGTAAATCAATGGGGGCAACGTAAGACATCACACGTGGTTGTTGATGGATCATTCAATTGCCAGCAGGCCTGATAGCCAGATGAGACACACGAGAAGATTGATAATTTAAGTCTGAAAGGTCTCAGGCAGATGATTGCTTGACTTGGAGTTTCATGCTTGGACAAGATGGTTTGCCAAGAATGCTTGCATTATAGTTCCTACATGAACTCTATTCTCGTTCCTTTATTATGACGAGTCTTTGTTAATAACCTAACGTTATACATTTATCAAAGAGACCATAAAGCCACTCATAGCTGCATCTTCTCTCGTAAGCATCAACTCTATACCTACCTTCATTTGAATACTTTTGATACAGTTCTGACAAATGTTATGTATAGGCAGAGTTACAGTTCAAGTCTACGGTGATAATGGCAACATTTTTCTCAGTGACCGCACCTTTGGGGATACGAATAGGATGGTGATGTCGTGTGGTTTAGGCTACGGGAAAGAGAGAAAAGAGGCAGTAATGTTTGAACGCTGCATCAGCTGGTATACTCATTTACATGTCACCTGTTGATCTTGCTCCTGAGTTCTACCTTCTTCAACCCAAGACTGCAGTTCTAACCTCTGGCTTCACTTGGCTGCTTTTCTTTCTTTCCTCCTCGGCGCTACTTCCATGTCTCTCCTCGCCATTTGGGTGTAACTAGTTGATTCCACAGCTAACAAACAAACTAGCACAACAAGCAGCTCTTTCTCTAGAATCTGTAATGGTGTTTCTCATCTATGAATCATATACTATTCTACTTTGAACGCAGTGAACTGCTTTTTGATAGAGACTAACAATAGTCATAGGCAGAGAGACGCCAGCTGTAATATGAATGGAGGAGAAAACGGAGGTAATGCAAAATGATAGGAAACATGAATCATATTCATTTCTATGTAATGGTAACAATTTTTCAACTGTTTACATCATGCATTTCACATCTATAAAATACAGATCAATGAACAAAAAAAATGAAATACAGATCATAACTTAGTATTTGGTTGATATTACAATCATGGATAAAGAGATTTACATACTCAGATGATGTATACAGAGTCTTTGTTTACCGACCTCCTCCTGGTATTCTGTTCCATGACAAGTAAGTAGGATCTCCAAGTCGCCTGTAAAAAAACACCCCAACACCAAATCAAACATCTGTAATAATAGCCAAGGATAAGAATCATAGGATATATATGTATGTGTATAATACCTTGGTTTCACAAGGTACATGATGGTAAATGCAAGTGCCAAGAAGAAACAGATTCCTCCAACTGTGAGGTAAGCAATGCCAAGGAAGTCATTCTTCCCACCAAGCCAGCTAGTTGTAGACAAAACAAGCTTCTTCTTCCCATCAAAACTGTATGTGTTGTAGTTGTTCTCAAGAATCACTGTTATGGTATCATTCTCCTGGAGGTCAGTCTCTATCTTCCCATATAGTTTTCTAAATGTTGGCAAAGCTGCAGTCCTCATCCACACAATCAAATCCTCTTGATCACTCAGCTGAATCAATCACCATAAGAGATTGCTAAGTCCTCAAGTGTTTTTCAAAGGATATGAGTTAAGTTTTGAGACTCTACTTACCGGTATATTTGGATTTAGTCTGCCACCACCGGTGATATTACCCATCTGAAAGTTCTTGGGAAACACATTTTTACCAAACTTGTGTTCCCTGTCACTCTTCCAAGCAATTCCTCTCTTGCTTACGTTCAGAGGCTGGTTGTTTTTAGATAAAGTGTATGTGTCATTGAAGAGACTCCAAGCAATTAGACCACACGGCACAATCGGCTGTCCGTTAAAATCATCTTCAGGCTTGCATGCGTCTATTTGATTCTCATCTCTAACACTTCTCAACTGCGCATCGCTTCTGCTTTTCACATACCTAACGAAAACACCAATGCGAGAATGAGATTTAAGCAATCTATGTCTCATGAAGTTCACTAAAAAAGGGTCAGAGTTTACCTGCGGTGGTTCTGGTAGAAGTTCTCAAGCTCGTAATAAACGTAGATAGGCTGCTTCATCTTCTTAGGAACCTGACAAAAAATTAGAAAGTAAACAAAGGTTAACCATTGTCTCAAAGAATGAAACAGTGTTGTTCTTGTTGTTGCGTAGGAAACTCACAGTTATTGTCCGGCTACAAGTTTTATTTGCAGCTCCTTGTATGTATGCAACTTTGTCACCCCTATCAGGCGGTGGTATGCAAGCATTATCATACCGATCAACGATCTCAACAACCTATAACATAAGAAAATGAAACATGTAAGATACAGAAACACAGGATAAAAATGAAGAGCAAGATCATCGAATCTTACGTCTTGGGAAGCGAAAAGAGACACAACTCCGAGAGGAATGAAGATAACACTAATGACCAAAAACGTCAAAATAACCTGCAAAAAAATGATACCCATAAGGAAAGTTCAAACCTTTCTCAAAGAAAACAAACTGCAGAATGAGAATGAGAGATTTTACCCAACCAGGTGTAAGAATGGGCTTGCAAGCTGGAAGCTCTTGCTGTGTAAACTTTGAATCTGCAAATCAAATCATTAGATTAGAGAGAGAAAAGAGTCATCTTTTAGCTTATAACGTTCTTGATTCCTAGATAAAGTTCAATTCTTTTTATCGAGAAAGTAAAAACCGTAATAGTAATCCTAGTGATCACACTATTGAGAAGACATTAGCTAAGATTCTAGCAAGAAGCAACAAGATCGAACATAGTTGGAACAAAGGGTCAACGAGGAAACAGAGGAAGAAGAGTACATACACTTAGGTCGTTTTGAATTTCTCCGGGAGGTGGAAGAATCTGCAGATCCGGCAGCGGCGGAGCTGGACGATGCTGTATTGGAAGGCATAGCTGATAAAAAAAAAAAAAAAAGGAGAGATCTTTTTAGGAAGAGAGAAGGATATAGAGAGAATGAGGAGAACGTGATTAGCAGCAAGATGAAAAAGGAAGACTGGTCGTACTCGTCGTGGTCAAACACGACGGCTTAAAGTCCCATTCTAAATCTAGAACGAGTAAAAAAAAAACGAAGCTTCGTAGAGATTTGATGACGTGTCATGCCAATTGGTTAAGTCTATAAATGCCAAGAGTGGGTAACGAAAGATGACGAATCTTTTTTTTTAAAACACATTAGATTGATACAGTCTCCACGATCATACAGAAAAAAAAAATCAAATAACACAAGGATAAGTATAAGGTCCCATGTAATAATAAAGCTAGAGTTAAATATATTGCAAAAGCTTCACATCCTCAACATGGTTTAGAGAGATGTGAACTCTAGTACGATACTTAAACGCATCCATCCCTTGGATTTCAACTCTTCTAATTGCATTGCTCTCCATGTTGTAGTAGTAAACATAGAAACATAAAGGCTCATCCACAAACTGCGGCGACAACACGATTTCATCTGCACCAGCCAATCCAACAAAGAATAACTTGGCCTCCCCAACTATACTCTTCCATAACGGAGGCAGCGAAATGGATACATGCTTCGACCATTTATCAACATCTACCAAAACCCACAACTCAAAACATTTGGTTTCTCCACTGACTTCACTAAACCCTCCAGACAAAAGCGCACCTAGATTACCCTTGTAGTTTACAAGAGTTGATTGAGCATTTTTCACACTCTCTCTCTTCAAACTAAGCACCCTTCTCCTTCTAAGCATCTCCCTAAGTACCCTTGGATAAACATGCTCTTAGTGCCATCTCCTCAGCTTTGTTAATAATTTTGAATTGCTCAGACCTAACATCAAAACACATCATAGCAATTGAATATGGACCCTCATTGACTAAGGCTACATAATATATAACTCCGTTGATGCATATCCCATCGTTTTCAAGATAAAAATGCCGTATCGAACATTCGATCTTTCTCCAAGAAAGTTTCCGAGCACCTAAAGTCAGAACTCTATACCCTTCGATAATTGCATAATCCCTAGCGGTCATGGACAATATCTTGAACTGCTTGTCAATCGGGTCAAACCCGAGAAAACTATGGACCAGAACATTCTTGGTCTTCACGTTGGGTAAAGATAAAGATTGTCCCGTGCTAGGGTTACATATCATTGGAACTGTTTTCTTGTACTTACCAATATGTGTGAAACAGACTGAACCGCCGAGAGAACCAAGATTATTAGAGTAGTGTGTGCATGGCAACCTCATGAGATAATTGGCCGCTATAACGTCCGGCTTTTGAACTTGAGGTATCGAGAAAAAGAAGAGCTCACCGTCTTTTACGCAGGAGAACAAGATTTGCGGACGAGATCGAGACCTGGTGATGAACAGCTCCGTGAAATATGTACCGTTGAGTGTAGAAGCCCAAAACTTGGATACACTGCGACATTTCGCTATGGACTTCGCGGGCAATCTCAAGAGTATTTCGATAAGGAGATCGATTGGGATTGTGTCTGAGTTTTTAAGAGTATTGCGTCGGGATATTGTTAGGGCATCTTCAGCGGCTTGCTGTCGCCGTGTTTTCATCGCTAGTAGTGCTTTCAAACCCTAAGATGACAGAATCTGTGCATGTCAAATGTCGTGTTTGGAAGTAAGAGGAACACGAGATAACTTCACCGTGTAGTCATTCGAGAAGATGTCATGGGCCGTCTGCAGTAGATCATTGTCATTTTTACCACTGCCTTGGTCCTTCAAAGCTGCTTCATAGCTTCCCACGAACTTACACACCTCTGCATTTACTCTTCCCCACCTCTGCTTACACTGACTCTACTCTCTTGGAGTGTTGCCACTCAGCTGAGGGCTTGAATTGAAATACTCTTCAATTCTCTTCCAAAACGCTCCTGCCTTCTGCTCATTACCCACTATGGGATCCTTGCTGGTGTTTAACCAAGCACTAATGAGCACAAGGTCTTCTCTAGTTGACCACTTCCTCTTCAAAGGCGATGGTTTCACTACCCCCGGAGAGCTAGCCTCACCATACTCTAAGTCTATTGGTGGACTGATCTGAGAGGCTAGAAGGTTAACAAACCCGGGAGAGTTTAGGGAGAAAGGATTCATTTGGTTTAGGGTTTACGTTTGTGTTTTTAAGTTTAAGTGATTTTTAGAAGTTGGTCGAATCTGTTTTTGTACTAGAAGAGAGAGTTAATGAAATTTATTTTGTTGGTGAGTTTAGTTGAAACTTAACTTCTACGAGTTAATTAAAATCTACTAACACCAAGCATTCAATACACATCAACTCAGTAGGGAAAATATTTAAGTTATGTAATTTTTAGTCCTATTTTCAAGTCTACTTCGTACTACCATCAGAGATTTAATGTGATTTTTAATCCTACTTTCGACTCTACTTCGTACTACCATCAGAGAGTTAATGTGATTTTTAGTTCTACTTTCAAGTCTACATTAAGCAAAAGAGGCACACAGCAACCAACCAACAAATACAATTAATGAAAATTTATTCAGTTCAAGAATACTTTTAAGTCTACCTACCCGTCTACTTTTAAGTCTACTATACTTCACTTAACCAACCAACAGATAGAATTATGATTCATAATTCAAATGAGAACATCTGACTTTTACCTTCTGGTTTCAGTCGAAGCAGAGCCTCTCGAGGTCAGCCATGCGCACGGTGAGGTACTCTACCTGCTCAGACAGGTTTTTAACCTGCTCCTGCATACTCATACGAAAAGGAACATGTATTAATGACAAAAAATTGAACTAATAACTATACAAACAAACACACAAATGTACTTAACTAACCTCCAAGAATTCAATCTGTTTGTTCATAGTCGGGATACACTTGATCACCTGCTCAACATCCTCCACACGCTTAGTCAGCTTCTCGATCTCCTCTTGAACACCATGTACCCAAGGCTGGCGATAATGTAACCCATCACCCTGTTACCAACATATAAACAAAGAAGTTAGAACCTTAATTACAATTAATAGTCATGAAAGAACATATTCGAATTTACTACATTACCTTGTAGTTTATGCATACAAAGAACCGCTTCCCAGGACGACTATCATAGTCATCCATCCCCCGCACTTGGTCAACTATCCTGCCACCACAAGGACACCTTCGGGGAATACCATACTCAGAATCGGCCACGTATCCTAGAGTCTCGTAATACTCTTTTTGCCTCTTTCTTCCTCTTGTCTCTTCTGCAGGATCCATCTGTCGTAGTCAAACAAGTTATTAAGCAAACAAGTTAGACAAATCAGTTATTGAATAATGAAATTAGACTAAATCGAAACAACTTTACAATTTAAAACCTTTATTGGAAACCCCCAACCCGATTATTGAACCCTAGAACGAAAGCCCCAAATGAAGACTAAACCCTAAATCGAAAACACTACTCGATTGCAAATCCCCGAGTAAAGAACCCTAAATTGAACCCCCAAGACGATTTATAACCTTTATTGGAAACCCCCAACCCGATTAGTGAACCCTAGAACGAAAGCCCCAAATGAAGACTAAACCCTAAATTGAAAACAATACTCGATTGCAAATCCCCGACTAAATAACCCTAAATAGAACCCCCAAGACGGTTTAGAACCTTCAGACGAAGCCCCCTACACGATTATTGAACCCTAGATGAAAAGCCCCAAATCGATTTAACTTCCCCGAGATCGATTTCAACCCCAAAACCCGTAAAAGAAACCGTGAATCTACTAGAAGCTCACCTGACTTCGTCGAGGAGAAGGTTCGACGTCGATTGAATGGGCTGAATCACCGGTTTCGCCTTCGGACATGAAATCGCCTCCGAGGTCTCGAAACCCTAGCTTTGGGAGAAAGAGGAGCAAATGAAAAGAAAAAAACACGATACCTCTTTTCTTCGTCAACACGAGCCGCGGGATAAGCCAATCAAGGCGCAACACGTGGCGTGAACTCCTCTCCCCGGGGTTCAGTAGAGTGAACCGGATCACGCGAATTTACCCATTTTGCATTTATTTTTAAGCCCAAAATCCTCTGAACTCGAGCCCATGAACCTGTTATGAAGCTTTGTTGTGGATGCTCTAAAAAAGAATGAAGAGCCCTAGAAAATATGGGCCTAAATCGTTTGGGCCTTATATCTATTGGATTATGTTTGAATCGTTTTTTCTAATTAGCCTCATCAAGACGGTTTATCAATTTTCTTGGACACTTTATGAAACCCGAACCGACCCAAAAAAACTGGTCGACACTTTACGGATAATGCCTTTTCACGGCACGGCCCATTGAGTCTTGTTGCGGAGGATCCGTGGGTCTTAGATTCAACCCGACACGAACTGGAGACCCGATATAATATCCAAATACTCAAAACTTTTAATATTTACTAAGTATATGAGGGTATATAGGTATGTTTTTGATATTACAAATATTTTAAAAAATTTCGAGTTTGAATTTTTGAGTATAGTTTTGAGTTTCGGTTAAATTTTTAGATTTTTTAAATTAAAGTTCGGCAATTGAATAAAATTTTGGATAATTTTTCATGTTTTTAAATCAGAATTTAGGTAAAATTTCGGATATTTTTCTCCCAAGAATTCCTAAAAAGATTTAGAAAGATAAATACTTTTCTATAACGAGCTCAAGTCTATGTACAAATATTTCTGGGTTGCTTTGTCTTTAAATTACCTCTTAATCATCATCCCAAACTCACTATTCAACAAGGTTGCTCTATAATACTGAACAGAGGTGTACAACAAGTGTCATATATTACAAATTTGATAACAAACATGTTTATTCGTTCCCTAACAATCAACAAACAATCTTTGCCAATTAATCAAAGTAATACTCACACAAAAAGAGAAACAAGCAGCTAAAGACATGAAGAAGGAGCAAAAGACAAAGTTGAGGCCACAACATCAAACTCCCACAAATAATTCTGCTGCATTATGTTCCCAACGACATTAGTCGCCGGTGTTCCCGCAGATACAAACCCTAAACACTTGACTCCATGCGCAACATCCACTACATAACTTCTACGATGCGGCTCAAAACGTGCACCACCCTTGAAATGAAATATCAACTGCGGCAGCTTGGTCTCGTTGAACCCGGAAGTGACATCAAAACAATACTCTATTGGTATTCCTTCTGGTTTAACTCTCTTGAGTCCCATAAGGTAACGCTCGAGCCCTGAAACCACCCGCTTGTACGCGGCTTCAGCCAACAACGTGAGGCTAGTTCCTGAGTCCAAGATTGTCCCACCACCGCTTGTTGCGTCCCATACTTGCGGAGGGATGTCAAGCATGTCATCACCGAGTGAGATTCCAATGATGTCGATGGCGTAGAAGGGAGGAATGAGATTGAGATCAAGAGTGGTGGTTCGTGTTGTGATGGTTTTGGTGGTTGAGCCGAAGATTAGATAGCTAGAGACGTTCTTGTGGGAGCGATGGTCAACGAGGCAGTATGAAAATTTGCCACCGAAGAGATTAGTGGCTTTGGAAGTGAAGGAGTAATCACTCAATGCGAGACCTAGAACCCCATCGGCTCCTTGGAAGCTATCTCCGTTGAAAGAGCTGCTGCAACCTATGAGGAGGCCATGGAGTCTAGCTACACGACCGTTGGTGAGACCAACTGTGATTGTCTCCTTTGCGAATACTCCTTGTGCTGCTGACCCGTCCGCGTATCTGATATTAGTATCAGTAACATAGATTAATGAAAAAAAAAACATAGATTAATGAATTTGGATTAGGGTTAATGACAATAAGAGATGCTAGAATTTATGTATGGCTCAAACGCCAAACCTAACTTACAAGTCATGCAATAAAGTGACATTTATGTAATGTGATGAATTGTAGCTCAAGACACATTTAATTTCACGCCCTCTCCTTACATACACTTGCATCTAAACTAAATCTCTGGCTTCTCTAAAGAGTTGGGGAAAGTAGAGACAATGATATGGTGACAAGAGAGACAGGTCCCTCTCTTCTCTCATTGATGACCACCCAACTTTCTCTAATATCTTCTCTCCAAAACACACAATTCCTTAAAATAGTAAATTGTGTTATGTAATAATGAATGTAACTTCAACTCCGTCATCATGCATCACTTCCTCTTTAGTATATAATATAATTAGTTTCAAATTAGTTGTTTTTGTTATAAACAAATGTCGTTTTATAAACATAATATATTTTTTTAATTTTTTATGTATTTTATTTTTAATTTGATTATTTAAAATAATAAATGCTATAAAATTTTAGTAGTTAAATAAAGGTACAATTGAATATTTAATTATGTTTTTAATTGTGTAAAAAATATTTAAACCATGTCGAGTAAGTCATGCATATAATCCTTAATTAACTCCGGATTAGACTCTACCTAATCTGTTGTTGATTATTCGATAATGCATTCACCACCATCAAGAGAGAGATGAACTACCTACCTATAATCATATGAGCATGGAGTTGTAGGATTAGGACAACTCGAGAGTGAGAAGAGATTCACGAGATCAACTTTACAAGTCTGAGTCAAACATCCAACTTGTCTGAAACTCGAAGACTCTTCTGCTCTAAACACTCGACGTTTCTTCAATTTCCCTTTCCCTTTTCCTTTCCCACGGAACATGCAGTTCACCCAAGTCAGCTCGCTCCCTGTGTCCACAACCACCCTGAACCTCTTCGCCGGCGTTCCAACTCTGACGTCAGCGAAGTACTGTGCCGCTCCGTAGTCGAAACCCGATCTCAATGCTAGTTTGGCTCCTTCTTTCTTAGTTTTGCGTTTTTGAGATATTAGGTTGTGACGTTTATGGTCATCGCTGATAATGTCTTCAATGCGATGGAAAGATGTTGGGAAGAGAGTGTCCCGGTGTGACATTTTGAGACGCATTACCGTATCTTCGGTGGAATCTGCGGCGGCGATAAGGAAGGTGGTGATGAGACACAAGAGTGATCTCGTCCTCTTCATCTCTTGTTTTATTTTTTTTGTTGCCCCTGCACGGTTCTGTTTCTAAAACAGAGTATTTATATACATCGTGATGAGACACAAGAGCTCTCTCTCTCTCTATCTATCTCTATCGTAGTTTATTGGTTTTTATTATCTGGTTTCTCATTTTTGTGCAGTGACAAAAAAAAAAAGTTTCTCATTTTTGTAAAAAACTACTATTTTCAATCTACACTGTATTTATTTATAAAATTTTAGAACATACATTATTGTTATATTATTGAAAATCCAAAATTAAAACACACAAACTCTAAAAAAACAAAATCTAAAAAAAAACTTTATTAAAGTTACAAACATCTTTAGTATATTAAAAGTAAACATCTGAGGCCTCAGAACCATGTTTTCTCAGTATTTTTGGCAATGATATGAACTCTTATCAAGCCAAATGCAATAGATGCTAATATTAAATATTATATATATATATATATATTTATTTATTTATTTATTTATTTATTTGATAAGTATTAAATATGCTGTTCGATTACTTCCAAAATCTGATTAATTTGCGGAACTATTTATGCAAGTTGTCTATGCCCGAATTGTTCACATTTATTCCAAAACGTATATTTCCTTTTCTATTTATAACACTTATATTCATTGACATTAATTCAAATAGTATCTTTAAGACTTTAACCAACACTAAGACAAAAAAAATCAACACCAAAAGGAAATTAATTTATAAGAATATAATCTCATATCAAAGTTAATAAAAATGCTTAATTCCACTCATTTTCATCTATTATTTCAAGAAATCGTTTGGCATGACTGACCAATGAGAGTAGGTATACGAAATGTTTGTATGGATGGATAGACGTGAGGAGAAGAGTCCAGGGGCAGTGGGTCAATGTCACAAGGCCGAGAGAAAGATTTAGAGCTGTCTTAACGTCACTGGTCGCCTGATGCACCCTTGGATTCTTCTAAAATCATTAGATTTTATATTCATCCGTTCAAATTTTAAACTAATAACTGAATTATATGAGAGAGAGACACTCACACACACACATACAAATTCACAAAACATGACAAAACATATTTTGGAACATCCAAATGGAGAGCGATGCGTGTACAGTATGATGCGTTGAATAACAATCCAAGCCACAGCATTGTGATCAGTTGAATATCGTCCACTTTATTGTTTTCAGTTATATGGTATTGTATTTGATATACATAGGTATATCAAACAAACAGTGAGATTTACTTCTTAATAAAGCTATAAATAGATAGTAGAAAATCCTAACTGCTCAGGAAAATATGTAACGAACGACAAAGACAGTGGAGGAAGAGAGATTAATTCAAGCTGCCAGTTTGCACTCAATAATTATATAATTATAAGTTATGAAAATCTTAAGGTGACGACAAGAAAAATAATTCAAAACAACCCTGAAAGAACACCACGCACGCACTCCTACTTGCATGATCTTATAACTCGCCATATATATGCTCATAGCAATTGAAAGCAAACCGTTGTGTAGCTTTAGGGTACTGCATGGCGCGGCATCTCATTTCTTTTGTTTAATACAGGGAGGCATTACAGGGTTGAAATTTCTAAACTGAGTTTTTATTTGCTTTATAAAGTCACGGGTCTCTTCGGTGATTTAAATAAAACCAAATGTACATATGTAACACTTACAAGTAACACGAAAACTCACTTTTGTTTTTAACTAGTTCTGGTAAAATGTATGATGTGTCCACGACAAAATTGTATTATATGTGTAGATATTTTTTTTATTAAAGGGACGTCTAGATTAGTTGTTAACTAGCTATATCAAAAGGAAGTCTTGATTAGTAGTATTATTTATGAGAAGGCCTAATGAATTGACAGGATGGATATCATAAAAGGAACAAAGGCCGGTGTTGATTCTCCGCCGCAAGTATAGAAAAAACGACTCACCCTTTATAACTAGCCATGTGAACTTAGTTTTTTTGTTCGGTAGTCATTAATACCATTTTCTGGAGCTATTTGATTATGATAAACGTGAAATGAATTGGCCAGAAGTAAATGCTGAATAAACAAATACGAGTATTAATAATCTCTTATCACTGGTACTCGAGCTTAGAGGTTTGATCCCTTTTTCGTTGGGAACAATTACAAACATGTAATTTTGTTTATTAAAAGGATGAAAACATTTTCAAAGTTTCTACGATCACATAAGGGTAACATAGTTGATGGTCTCCAAAAAAAAGACATAGTCGATTGTCTGATTTATGTTACAATGGGCGCCAAACGGTTTCGACTTATTCATATTGAATTACACAAACCTTCTTTTTATTAGCAACATGATCTGAGCTGTTTTATAAGAAAGAAAAGATAGCTACAGGTTCGAGCATTCGTATGACATGAAATATCAACTGCATGATTATCATAAACTCTGCTAGACTAATAATATCGCAGTCGTTAATAGAGGCCCGTGTTTTAGTTTATATGTGTGTGGACTATGGACACACGTCAGAAGAAGAATGAGAGTATTTTATGCTCACATATTTGTCTTTGGTTTTTATTCATCCGAGTATCTCAAGCTTATGGAAAAAATGAAAACTGATATCCAAGAAAAGGTGTATCCCATACATACACTTATTCCGGGTATTCAAATAAGGTCTAAAAAACAATTTCATAATTATATGATTACAAGATGAACTGTACGTCATAGGATGCCTTTAACTCAATTTACTTCCTTTCTCAAAGTCTACCTACCAGCAAATCACCACCTTGTGGTTATACTCACATCTTTGTTAATTAAGAGTATTTCTTCACAGTATTTTTTTCTTTGAAATATAATTTAAAGAAAGAAGTATTCTAGCCACAATTAATTTTCGTTGTATTTTAAAGTAAAAACTAGATTTTCACCCGCGCTTTTAAAGCGCGGGTATATTTTTACCATTTTGATAAAATTTATTTAAATTAATTATTCAAACACAAAAATTTTAAAATTGTTTTATTAATATTTAAAAAGTTCTATTATAATGTTTGATTTTCACGTAATGTTTCCATATCCGACTCAGATCCATAGTTGAACCGGTACATCTGACAATTTTTATATAATCCAGTTAAGATTTAATTAAAAATTTACTAATTAAAAATTTAAGCCAACCCGGTATATATCTTAAAACCCGCTATTAATATGTATTATGATATCCGTTGATTCGTTAAATAACCCCATAAAAATGATAATGTAGTTTTAAAAATTTGTTAAATAATTCATATTTTTAATATTAAAGAAAATGGATTTTTTGTAATTTCTTTAATTAAAACTTTCTTGTCATTTGAAAAAATGAAACAATGGCAATAGAAAAAGAAATACAATTTATTCATATAACAATATTAGTTTCTTTTCGTTATTAATAACCTATGATAAGTTTACATTTTTACTCATTTTATATCTAAAATTTGGTTTTTAAAAAAATTTGAATTGACCTATCATTATTATGGATAAAATGAAATAGTAAATAATAATTTATAACTTTTGCTCGCTAAATAATATGATGCACGGAAATATGATATTAAAATTAAATAGAAAATCATAATTTTCATAAAAGGAAAATTATTATTAATCACAAAAATAGAAAATATTATCAGTTACCATAAATATAGGAGATATTGCCTTGTTTAATTAATTAAGATTCTAAAAATAAATAATGGTATTATCTTATAAATGTGATCAAAATGTAGGGGTAGAATCCAAAATTTTAACAATAGGATCCTGCTTTAATAGTATAGATGCGTTTATTTATAAATAAATTTAATATTTATAGTTTGTTCATTATTCTGTTTTGATGCTAACATAGAATATCATTAGAGTAAAACTTCCTTCTATTTGAACAAAAAAAAAACTTACTTCTATTATAGAAGTCTTATATTTTGGAAAAAAAACGTAGAATGATCCGATCCTTAGAGTGTACATAAAAACGTATCATACAAGGAAAGGAGAAGAGGGTGTGTACATTCAACTACATTGTAATTCTATCATGACATCACCCATGCCCCGCCATTTGCTTAATTTACGGATCATATATCTATCTTATAAATTGTCTTTTTTTGTATATATCTCTTTGACCTTATTCACAAACACAACTCATATTTCTATTCCCCTCATCATCTAATTTGGAGAAAAACGTTCCACTTGGTCAGTGTGCCAATTTGCTTATACAAATATATCAGAAAATAGTTTTTCATTCAAATGGATAAATTAACAAGATTTTTATTTTGGCAAAAAAATAAAATAGCAGAAAGAACAAAGTATTTAGTCTGTACCACAGTGGATAAATAACAAGATTTTTACATTTCATTCTTTGTTGTATGTTGTTCCTCGGTTTCTGGCGGCAGTTTCTTTAGTTTTGACATGATTTGATTTTCTCATCTCAGGTAAAATGCAATTTATGTTTTTTGTTGTTGTAAAAGTATGTAATTTTAATGTTTCTAACGCTTTTATGTGACTTTAAACAACTATCTTAAGGTGAATGTCATTGATGCCACAGGTGAGAACACCAAGAATAACAGCTCCAAGGAGATATAGACCACCATATTGTAAAACCTAAGTCACCTCGACTTTCACTTAAATTAGGAGACAATGTTCCTAGGAACCCTAGGGAAAATAGATCCTCTCGTCAGACATCAACCCTTAAAATCTCCTGAACATTCCACCACAACTAGAGGGACCAACGATGGTGATTTAAATGCTCCTAATAATCTTCATTATGATCCCAAGAAGGTTGTTCCTATCACCGCATCTAAACACACTCCCACCAAGCGCTAGAACTCATCAACATGACAAGACAAAGTCTTCAGGCAACGAAAGAGCTCCTAGACATAACGCAGACTATACCTACAGTGATAACTTGTTGGGACCATCAGCTACACCTTTCAAGCCTCAGTTGCTAAGAGGTTTAATCAAAGTAGAACATGTTACAGTCTGGAGCGCTTTCAGTAACTTATCCTCAAAGACCTGGACAAGCAGAATGCGACGTGAGTATTCTTGTCTAGTATCAAAGTTTATTAGGAGATCACCTAAAATATATTTTTGTGTAATTATTAGGGAAGTTAACATTAATGCGTAAGTTAGAATTTCTATTCTATTATGTAAAGAACCTGCTAGACAAATTATATATTTTGTATAAATAAATCTAAGTAAGTTAATAAAATGAGAGAAACTGTTCTACTTCTATGTTTCCTCCAAACATGATAAAGTTGTTGACATGTTAGTTGGAGTTTTACCAAAAGCCCTTTCTATCTTTAGCATGTTGTAGTACTACATGAACAGAGCCGTGCTTCCTTCATGCCAAAAGAAACATTAGCCTAGAGCATCACTTTGAACAATAACACTTTTTTAATTGGTAAGATTGGAAAATAACATTTAATAATATGTATTTAAGTAATTACTAACTTAACTAATAAAAATATTATGAGCTTAAGTTTAAGATGCTAAAATGTCAAATATATGCCATAACAGAAAAGTTAATTAGTCCATTATTAGTTTAGTAATGAAGAGCTCTTAAAACAATTTGTTAATCTTACAACAAAAAGTTAGCAGTAACAAAAGAACATAACACTATCGTCGACTTACCATCATTTTCTACTATGATCACTTTCAAAAATTGAATATTTATATTGACAAAAAATTTCATCTCACTTTTTCTCACCAATCATTATAATTAACTTCCTTCCAATTATTTTATTATTTAGTTTTATTTGCTTGAATTTTTTTATATGGTTTGCATAATCGTGAATAATAATCATAGTCTTATATACTGATAGAAAGATGTTAGTTTAGATTGCATTTGTTGGAAAGAAATTTTCAAAACTGAAATTGATAAAATCTTATACGCAATCAAGTATATCCTAAGGAAAATTAAGTGGCTTAGCTATCTTATCTATTGAAAAACAAAATTTAAATATTGATTTTTGAATTCTAGTTAATGAATTTGTAGAAAAAAACTAAAAGGTGTTTAAAAGTATTATTTTGTTTGTTATTTTTTAATAACAATAATATTTGGAAGATATTTTTTTTATGAATGAAGATGTATATATACTTTTATCGCTTATGTACATAACTTGTGCTCACACGGCTCTGTACATGAAGACATGGGAGTACAACAACCAAACAAGCTTCTCAGCAATCGTATGTTAAGCTGAGTATTGCAGGGTTTCCCGAGGTACCTTTATACAACTTGCTTTGCTTGTATTTGAGTTTGCGTGCTAATCCAATCGATAAATAAAAAAAATTGTTGCTGGGTGCGCTTAATTGCACTTACTACATGCAGACATGGACTTGCATGTACGGGGCAACATGTAAGTTTGACTATCCTCTTCCAGGTGAAGTGATGGCTAAAACCATTTCAGAAGCTGATGTTGGTGTAGGAACTGACACAATGAGGTAGTATGCTTTGTGTAAAGATAAAAAGAGTTGTAATCTTATCTTAATTCTGATGCTGGAACAATGTCTCCGTTTGAGCATGGAGAAGTATTTGTATTAGATGATGGTGGAGAGGTATGTTAGATTATGATTATGTCCTCTCCTCTATTCGATGCATTATTGTATCTAACAAGTGAAAACATTTTAGGTGGACTTGGACCTTGGAAACTATGAGCGGTTTTTAGACAGTACATTGACCCGTGACAACAATTTAACAACCGGAAAGATATACCAACAGTGTCTACTACCTCAATACTAGCTATCTCATTCTCATGTTAGAATCAGGTGATAAAGTTTTAGCCTTGATTTTTGCAGTCAGTTATTGACAAAGAAAGGAAAGGAGACTACCTCGGAAAAACTGTACAGTTCATACGTTATCCACTTGTGCTCTTAACTTCCTCTGAGTATAACCTGATAGAGTGTTTGAACAAAGGTTTTAGTTTTCTTTAAGGTGGTTCCGCATGTTACTGATGCAATTCAAGAGTGGATTGAGAGAGTAGCTAATGTTCGTGTTGATGGAAAGGAAGGTTCTCCTGATGTCTGTGTTATTGAATTAGGCGGGACTATAGGTACTGTTTTCTGGCTTATATAACCTCTCCTGACATTTTTGTTTCAGAAGAGTGGCGTTTGTTTATTTATGTTTATGTGCAGGTCATATTGAATCTATGCCCTTCATTGAGGCCCTTGGTCAATTCTCTTATAAAGCAGGTGAGCTGTGCACAAAGTTTGTATTAACTTTTGAAGTTACTTGTTATCAGCTCCATCACCTTCTATATCTTGTTCTTAGGACCTGATAATTTCTTCTTGGTTCATGTGAGCCTTGTACATGTTCTCAGTGTTGTTGGTGAACATGTAATTTTCTTTCTATGGTTTGGATATTTTCCATGGAGATTCTATTTTTATTGATTTGTAACAGTTGAGGTATTAACAACATCTCTTATGCAACAGAAGACAAAGCCAACCCAGCATAGTGTGCGAGGACTCAGGAGCCTTGGTTTGACACCTAATATCCTAGCATGTCGCAGCACAAAGGTAATGGACTCTCCACTATTTTATGTGTGCTGTAGTGTTAACGATTAGCCATGGATTCTTGGTTTTTCATCTTATCAGTTCTTGTTTTGTAATAGGCACTTGAAGACAATGTCAAGACAAAGCTATCTCAGTTTTGCCATGTGCCGGTATGTCGTTTTTTCTTCTTATTTAACCTCTTAGAGCAGAGTGGTTATCTCTCATTCTGTCTGCTTTTCTTTGGATCCATAGGAAGAGAATATTGTAACGCTCTATGATGTTCCAAATATCTGGCACGTTCCACTGCTTCTAAGGGTAAGTAAATTTGTATTTGAATAGTTTCTAACCCTACTTACTGAATCAAAGGAGCTTTTGCTGCGATGCTGATATTTGGTGTTTTTTCTTAATAGGATCAAAAGGTTCATGAAGCAATCTTAAAAGAGTTTAACCTCCTTGGGCTTGTCTCTATACCATCTTTTCGATTTTCCTTGTCTATAAGTGTAATTTTTATTCTGCTCTCGGTTCCACACTTTATATAATTCTTTCTCTACTAATTGACATTTGTCTCTTTGTAGCAAAGCTGTAGAGGCTGACGTGACAGAATGGACTGCAAGAACTAAAATTTATGATACGCTGCAAGATCCTGTTAGTCAGTTTTTTTCGAAATATTCTTTTGATGCCTGCGTGTCTATATAATGAAAACCATTGTTCATTCTCAATAGTCTTCTCTTACAGGTCAGAATTGCTATGGTTGGAAAGTACACTGGCCTTACTGATTCTTACCTCTCCGTGTTGAAGGTACCTGAATCTCTCTGATCTGATTAAACCAAATATAGTTATGCATTTTGACCCAAACCTTTAGTTTATGCCCTCATATTTTGTTAAAAGGCGGCTCTAGTATTGAGGATTCTGAAAAACTTTAATTTCAATTTTGCCTGCAGGCCCTTTTGCATGCTTCTGTTGCATGTCACAAGAAGCTTGTTGTAGAGTGGGTTGCAGCCAGTGACCTTGAAGAGATTACATCACAGGAAGTGAGTCTTGCCTTCGTTGCTCTCAGTTTTTATTGTTCTACATCTGTCTTAAATCGCATGAGCCTTTGTATGACTTACCATTGCAGGCTCCAGATGTCCACAAAGCTGCATGGGATCTTTTAAAGGTATGCCAATTTTAATAAAGGCTGGGTTGTCAATTAAGTTAAATATGAATACCTCTGCACTTTTGTTGTTGTAGGGTGCTGATGGTATTTTAGTACCAGGAGGTTTTGGTGATAGAGGAGTGCAAGGAAAGATACTTGCTACAAAGTACGCCCGTGAAAATTTAGTCCCTTTCCTTGGCATATGCCCTGGGGATGCAGCTGGCTGTTGTTGAATTTGCCTGCTCCATTCTTAGCTTGGAGGATGCAAACAGCACAGAGTTTGAACCAGAAACTTAAGCCCTTGCGTCATATTTATGCCAGAGGTACTATAGGCTTTTCATTTCGCTGGTTACATGATTTTCTGTTTGTCAAGTGTCTTCTTAACCTTCTTCAATCTGTTTTTAATGTGTCCACAACTCATATGGGGGGCACAATGCGCTTAGGGTCAAGGAGGACTCACTTTCAGGTTCCTGATTGCAAGTCTGCCAAGTTGTAAGTAACACATTTAGCGCATGATAACCCTTAGGACTCATTTACAAAGCCTATATAACTTCTTATGATTAGTTTTAGGTACGGTAATGCAAAGTTTGTTGAAGAGCGACACCGTCACAGATATGAGGTAACATGTTTTGCTGCATTTCTTCTATTATTTTCCTTGAGCTCTCTCCTGAGTCTTGATAGTGGAATATTTTTGTTTAATGTCAGGTAAATCCAGATATGATATCAGAAATTGAGAATGCTTGGCTCTCATTTGTTGGGAAGGATGAGACTGGGCGTCGTATGGAGGTAATATGCTCTTAGAAACCCTGTTTAATGTGGAGCCTCACTGAGCTTAGAAACAGTAAATGAATGCTTGCATGTTGTTGTGCTTTCATTGTTCTGCGTGTGTGGTGTGTAGATTGTGGAACTACAAAACCATCCATACTTTGTGGGTGTACAGTTCCATCCTGAGTTTAAGTCAAGACCTGGAAAACCTTCAGCATTATTTCTTGGTAATTTCTCGGCTATATAGCATATTGACAAGAACCTGTGTTGATGATGGGACTTACTAAGAAACACTTTGATATAAACAGGTCTTATAGCAGCAGCTTCTGGTTGTCTAGAAGCAGTTCTGCAAGCAAGCAGCAATGTGAACAAAGTTTCTACTAATAGAGTTCCCAATGGACCAGCAATTGGGAAAGTTTACCAGAACGGTAATGTGTATAGCAATGGGAACGGTTTACATCACTGATTCAAGAAAGGAGCAACTTTACTGCATTTTTGAGCTCTCTTTTTTTCCCTTTATCAAAACCACTTTGCATGTATAGAGCCTGAGTTTGTTTCCTTATCTTCAATACTTTGTTGTTAGATTTTGGGGACAGACATGGTCCATGGACGTGAAATGTGCTTCATTTTCTTGGGTTATTTTACCTTTTTCATAGTTAAAAGTAATAAGCATCTCTAATCTACTGTGTTGCCTTTCTTTGTGTCTTTGATAACATGCAATGATCTAGAAATCCTTAGGTGTTGGCCAGGCCCTTTATAAAAAGTTATTATTTAAACTGGTGATTAAACCGATTTTTTGATTTTTAGACCTTTTTTTGAACACTTGTTAAATGCAACCAAACAACAATGCACCATATAATTAGAAAAGCCTTAGCACCAATTATTATCGTTCACAACTTAGTAAAGATCATATCCAAGCTTCCAAATAAATAAAGAATTTACGAGTTTTCCACATTTCTCCATCCTTATTGCTTTACTTCTTCTTGGGATCCAAAATTGCTCCTTCTTTAATGTTTTAGGTGGAAACTTGAACTCCTTTAGCTGCCAATCTTCCTTTGTTTTTCTTTGTCTCAAAAACCTGATCTGATATTTTCCATCGTTGTCAACTCTTAACCATCACTTCACCAGACCGTCATGAACAACAAGAAGGATGACATCAAGACCACAAACACCAAGTCAAGCTGAGAATTAATAGCTGGAACCGAACTTGTTGACTCGGTTTTGCTAGAAGGTGCCTTAGCCTTAGCAGCCTTAGCAGCAGCGGGACCCTTAGCAGAGGAAGGTGGGGACGGTGGAGACGGTGGCTCATCAAACTCATAATCATCATCATTAGGAGCCTGTGGAGGAAGTGGTGAAGATGAAACATAAGGAGTATCAGAAGACGCAGCGTTCATTATAGGTATATAGCTACTAATATGAAGCACCGAGATGGTAAACGGTTGTGAGGCAACAGAGTCTATAAGCTTAGCGTCGAGGAGAGATCCAGGAACCGCGGATCCGAACATGACGTCACCGTTGCTCATAACGGTTGCGTTTATGAACCCTTGCTGGCCTTTGGCTTGACCGCTTGATTGGAAGAGAGTGGTGAGTAATGCTGTTTTTTTGCTCAGGCTCTTGAGTTTCTTGATGTCGTAGTAGTCTAGAACGACGTGGAGGCTGAGTGTTTTCTTGATGTCTTCGGTTGGTTGGTCGGAGAAGGAGGAGACAGCGTCGTTGGAGAGGGCGAGGATGGTTATGGTTTGATGGGAGTTGATGGTGGAAGCGAGTTGGGTTTGGGTGAGGAGTTTGTTGAAATCGGAGAAGTCTTTGTTTTGGTTTAAGATGGTTGTGATGTCGAATGAGTTTGATGAAGTGTAGAGGAAGGTTGAAGCAAAGAAGAAGATGAGTGTAAGCGATGAAGAAGAAGACATTGTGTTGATTTGATGGATCTAGTGGTTGCTTTGTTGTGGATGTATGGTGTGAGCTTTTTATAGAGATGAGACCTGGATGTTTGATTTGCTGTGTTTGATTACGCGTGAGGAAGAGAGTGTGTTTCTCCAAAGTTTTAGGATACTTGTGTCGTGTCTTTTTTGGATCGAGAGCACTTGTCGGGACCCGATTATAGTGGATATATTTTAAGTGTTTTACGTTATTTCAACTGATCTTATGTAAGCCAGTTGTATGCATTAGTATGGATGTAGTAATCATAGTATTTATACTAACCCAATATATCTGAAGATATCTAAAAACAATAAATCAGATCTATACTATTATTTGCCAATTGATTTTTCACAACGGAGCTCTCACGTTAAAAGTTAGAGCGGTTAATATCGATATTATCCTTAATGAATAAATATATAAATCAGCCAATAATAAAAACGAATTTATATTTTTTGAATAGATAAATGATTTAAATTAATAATAATGATAAGAATTATCCATAATCTAAATATATATTTAAAAATAAAAAGATAATTCCTATATATATTGTGTTGTTATCCGGAAAATATATATATAATAAAAAAATTTCAAAAACATAAAACACATAAATAAATATTAATTAAGTAAAAACTATAACTGTATATAATTGAAAATAAAAAATTTAAAAAAATTATAATATGTAATTATTTTCAAATTAAAATAATATAATAATATAATATAATGATATATATATATATATATATTTGTGAAGTTATTTTCGCCTCTGGGCTCACACGTTAAATTAAATTTATTTTTATATTTTTATATATAAGTAATCCTTAAACATGAATTTTTCATAATAAAATAAAAAATCATTCAAAAACAAAAAAATACGTGTTTGGCAAAATAAATTTTAATTGTATTATTATCTAAACTAATATTATTCTTTTTGTAAGATCAATTTTTGAATGTATATTTATCGATTCAATTTTTCAAATTGATAAATAGATTTCTATATTTTTATTAATTAAGAAAAAAGGAAATAGACTTTAGATTTTTTAAAGTTTAAAAGGAATAAGTATATTTTTTTAATTTGTGAATAAATTTATCATGTAAAAAAAATTAATATTTTAGGTTAAACTTTTTGGATGCAAATATCATTTATTTTGATGATTTTTAAATAGATTTAAAGATAATTAAGCCCGCATGTGCGGACAAAACACCTAGTTACGTATATTTTAGATATTCTTTGGATACTCGTAGTTTAACTGTTGCCGATACGGCATTATGAGTTTAGACCCAATAAATTTTATTATTTTTCTTCTAAATAATATTTCTTTCTTTATAAATAACAAAGGAAAATTAATAATTTCTAATTTAGAAGAAAAAAGAAATATACAAAATGGATTTATAAATATAGAAATAGATTAAAGATGATCTTATAAAACAATTATCTTAAAATATACTCATAAAACTCGAGTGGATTTATCAACATTATCAAAATACTAATATATATATATATATGTTTACCTTTTGTCTGTTATTTCTTTAAAAATCATGCATCATTTAGTTAATGGACATTTGTCTTATAATTCCTCAAAGCCTTCTCTAATAGTTTTTCATACAAGAACTTTACTTATTTGATCTTCACTTTTCAGTTTTTATTTATTTAAAGGTTGAGAAATCTTCTAAAAACCCTTTTGATGCTGTTGTCCTTAAAACATCTACATTTGTTATCAAAGTTTCAAAAAAAAAAAGTCTACATTGGAAGAAACTATAGTTCTCATTTCTCAATGCTTTGTTTTATAAAGAATGTAATTTTAACATTTTTTTTACTTTTTTTACTTTTCAAGGAATATCATTTTACGATTCCAATACAATTCCTATCTAGTTTAAAATTATAATAATTATAAAATAAATTGATTTTATAATATTTTTTATGATTCCAATACAATTCCTATCTAGTTTAAATTTATAATAATTATAAAATAAATTAATTTTATAATATTTTTTATTCATTTCCTACACTATTAATTATATAGTTGTAATTATTGAAAATATAAATTTATTAAGTAAAAACTAAAATGACACTCGTTAGGTATGATGAAGGTCTTGTTTTCTCTAATTTTCATTTTTATTGCTGAGAATTCAATGACATACTCCTATTGAAGAGTTTTTAATTTGATGGACTGGGTCATATTTGAGCCCATGAAAATGGAAAAACTGGTTGGCATTTTCAAGTCAACCAATACCAAACCCGTTCGTTGATAAACCCTAAATTACGTAGACCTTCTCCCCTCCATCAAATCCAGCCACGACGACAACGATGATGATCTCTCGTCGATTAGCTTCCAAATTCCTCAAACCTTTATCCTCCTCATCCCTAAGCTCCTCCCGCCACCACCTCCACTCTTCCACAAGAAACCACCTAATCCACGGATCAGAAACTCAGCATCTCAATCTCTTAACACCGTTCTCTGCTTACACCGAGAACCTCCGATCTCAAACATGGCCAACGAGACACTTCTCAACACCGAGCAAAGACACCAATCCAAACCCAGAGGAAGAGCCCAAGATGAAGCACCAAGAGATCGAAGGACCAACAGTGGAACGCGACGTGTCGGCGTTAGGTAACGAGACGAGACAAGTGTTCGAAGGGATGATGAAGAACATGTATAGTTTAAGTGGAGCCATGGGTCTTCTCGGTTTAACTCAATTGGTCGTCGGAGGCACGATTATGTACGCGACTAGAACGAATCCGATTCATGAGATGACGATTCAGAGCTGTATTGCGTTTGGTTTCCCTTTCGCGATGGCGTTGATGGTGAGACGATCGTTGAAGCCGATGTATTTTTTCAAGAAGATGGAGGAAGCGGGGAGGTTGCAGATTCTGACTTTGACTCTTCAGGTTGCGAAGAATCTTAATGTGTTGTTTGTTAGAGCTCGTGTTGTGTCCATCTTGTGTGTTGTGGGATTGTCTTGCGGGAACTTGTATCTTCTGTTGTCTCCATAAGAATGGAAACAGAGCTATTTTCTTGTCTTTTTTTTTTTTTTTTAATATTATCCATACGAAAGAACGAACCATAATGTCATCAATAAGGAAAACGAAATGAGAAAATCCGACAGGGTAGATTCTTGCTCTGTTTTTATCTATTAAACTGTTGCATGTCCGTCTGATTGTGATTGTGTTCGGACATAAGTCATGCTACGAGTGCTTGGAGCTACGATGTTGTTTGTAGTCTCAGCTGAATCGCGTTTCCATTGCATACTTCTGGCTACTCCAGCTCTAATGACAGAACGGCCCCTGAATGCACCACCAGGGATACCTCTACGGTATGGTGAGGCTCTTGCGTACCTTCCTGCTCGAGCCCATGACGCAGCCTCCTGTTGTTGCCCACTGCTTCCTTTCACAATCTGCATCCATCAGAATTGTAAACAAAGTCATCCAACTAACACTCTAATCGTTCCTAGAGACTACCAAATAACTTTGATTTGGTTAATCATAGTTGAGCATGAGTTTTTCAGTATTTTTACCTTGAGAATCCGAGACATGAAAGAGGTACTGTCTAGAGACAATGCATTATCTGCAGCTTCCTTGCGTGTAAACTCGATGAATGCTGATCTGCAAAAGGCAAACAACTTTGGTCATTAAGGTGTCTCTGATAGTGATAACTGAACTTTGCATTATCAAGACAATTTTAGTAATTTACTATGAATGCAGAAAACTTACCCACTTGGTTGCCCTGTCGCTGGATCTGTAACTATGACAGCTTTAAGCACTTCACCACATTTGTTAAAATGCCTTGAAAGGCTATCCTTGGTGGCACCAAAATGAACCTGTTTTACGACCAAACCACACTCAAATCAATAAACCAAATGAAAAGTTTTTGCTCAAGTCCAGTTCAGGAACAAATAAAGAGTTGCAATCACTACATTGGCGACAAAGATTGTTCGAGAACTAGCATCTTCCAAAGGGCGCGTAGTAGATAATGCCCCTGCAAATGCCAGTATATCATATTCAGACCAACTCATGCAGAAAAAATGTATCAACAGGGACCAATGTCAAGGACAAATGACATTCCAATTAAAACCTGATGTAACTTAACAACTCACCGGGAACAGATTTCTTGGTAGCTGCGTCTTCTTTCACACTGGAAGCAGTCTTTATCTGTCAAAGAACAAAAGTCCAGGTTGTATGAGGAGTCAAGTGATACTCGTACGATCATTGCAACATAGCCATGATAACATGGAAACATTAACAAGAAAATTCTAGGATAATTTATGATATAACTAGTAAGAATGTGCATCAAAACATGGAACTTACATTACGACTCCCTATTGTAGATGATTTTGTGAAGGCTTCACTAGAAACTACTCTGCCTCTGTCCATATACCTTTGCAGACCCACATCTGGCACTTTCATCTGCTCTTCTAACTTCACTGTTTTCCCTGTATCTGCATTGGCAGAGAAACCTATAGCTTTCTGCTTGGTTGCAACTTCAGTAAGGTGATTTCGATAATTCATACCTTTAACTCTTCTGGGGTCATCGACTAAACGATCCTGCAGACTATTCGGATTGTTAATTCTGTTCCCAACAAAAGAATTTGGGTGAGACACATTAACACTTGAACCGAGTCTGCTTCGATCAGACGAAAAGTTGGGCTGCAAGCCAGTGTCAAAAGTCGCCATGTTCTCCACATACATTCCATTGTTGTCAAGACGCTGCGTGAATTGATGATGTACCGATTCCTGATCTTCCCTAAAATTCCTCCGTTCTTCATTCTTAGGGGAAACTTCACCAAGTACCATATGTTGGTCCAAAGCCTCAGAGAAACCAGCGGAATGACTAATTCTGTCAAAGACACTTCTCCCAGATTTTGGATTTTTGGCATCTTCAGCTGCTTCAGCGACAGCTTTGATAACAGTATCCATGGGATTCACGACTCTCGCAGCAGATCGAATTCTCTGAGCTGGGTTGGGTTCAGATGAGTCTTGAGCCGACGCAGACACCACTGAGCGGAGACGTTTTAATGAGGGTTCAGTGGGCTTTGACGTAGCCAGAGCATCTCGCACAGCAAACTGAAGCAGCCGGCTAGAAACAACAGGTTTATCCTCCCTCTGTCAAAGAGGCAAAGAATAGATCATCAGAGAACCATAACCACTACCCCGTACATTAGACATACATCAGGACATGCATAAGACGACTAGCAAAAGGCAACCCCAATCAAACAAAGTCACAAGGGTAACGTCTCACACATGTTAGTCCCACACAAAGCAGAACGAAAAAGTACCCTCTGATCCAAATTTAACTCTGAGAAAGTCTTCATAAACGATACGATATCCCATCCAAGGAACTAACTCAACATATTTTACAATTTATCTCCTCAGGGTAACGCGTGATGATTGCTACGACGCAGAAAATAAATAAAATACACAGACCTGTTCACTCCGTGAGCTGTCAGTTTTACTCCTCTTCCTATGGGACTGAGACTGCGGAGACGGAGACCTTTTACCACGCCTTTCTCTGTGACCTCTCTTCTCGTAATTATGACTTCTGTGAACCTCAGAACTCAGAAGAGGAGGAACATCAGGCGCATTACTTAGCTGACTTCTCCATCCTCTCCCGCGTCGAGCACCAGACCTTCCTTTCTCAGATTCAGAATCCATTTGCACAAGTTCTTTAACCTCCTCATTCTGAATACTTACAGTAAAATATTCATCCTTACTTTTACCCATATGATCCCACAACCTGCACATAACCTTCTTAGTAAGTCTCAAAATCTATAAAAAGAGATATCCTTCGATAAGGTCAACATACCAGGCCACAAAAGAATCACTATCATCTGCAAGAAATATCTTCAATTCATTATTTGCTTCCTCTTTACTTCTCCCGTTCTTAAGCAAGACTATCACATACTCCTGCAAACAACATAGTGTTATTTACAACAAACTCAGCAAACCCTAGCTAATCAAGACTAAAGCATGTAAGTAACCAAATCGTACCACAAGAATGTCATCAGTGTAATCTCCCATGTACTCTTTCAATTTAACTTTCACTCTCTCTTTCAATTTCGCTACTCCTTCGTCACTGAAATCGCCATTGAAGGTCCGATCATCATCGACTGGATCGGCGTTTCCCATCTTCACTTAAACTTCCCCTTCGCAGTGACAGAAGATGAAAAATTAAGAAATCAATAAATACATTTCTAACTCCATCAAAAACCCTAATTCAATTCGAGAGCGGAGAGATTCTGCAACCTCAGGCTGTTGGTGGGGTTCTTTAGGGTTTGGTAACTCACTGTGTGTGTCGGGGGAAATCGAAAGAGCACCCACCCGCTCGATTTCTGATTACACATGTAGCCGAACCAATTAGGAGACTGATTGGTGTGTGGGCTTTGAGGGCTTTGTGGTTATGTAAAGCCATTAAAGCCAAATATTTGCCAATCACTTCTTTTAGGCTTTAGAAATTTGTAAAGCCACTAAAGCCCACTTTTTTAAAAAACTGTTTTTTTGTTCATTTTTTTCTACAGCCACCTTTTGAGACTTTACAACACACTCTTTTTTTTTTGCTATGACAAAAAAACGTGATTTATTTTTATTTTTGACTTTTGCTCATTTCTTACTAAAATAAAAGAAATAATAAGCATAATAATTAATAAATTCATTTTTATTAGTTAGTTTAAGTTTTACCACCAATAAAAAATCATATCTTACTATTAATAGACTATTAATTTGTTGAAGACTAAAAAATATAAATAATTGAAAACATTTAGGATAGATTCAAAAAGTATAATAAATGAAAGAAAAATAAATGCAATGATTTATAAATTCATTTTCATTAGTTAGTTTACATTTTACCATCAAGAAAAAATCATACCTTACTATTAATAGACTATTAATTTGTTAAAGACTAAATTTTTTTGTATAAATAATTGAAAACATTTATGAAAGATTTAAAAAATATAATAATTGAAAGAAAAAATAAATACAATGATTTATAAATTCATTTTCATTAGTTAAATTAGGTTTTACCATCAAGAAAAAGTCATACTTTACTATTAATAGATTATTAATCTGTTAAAAACTAAAAATATTGTATAAATAATTGACCATGATGAGATTGCAAATATCATATGGGCTAAAACCCGTTAATTTTTTAATAATTATTTTTGTTTTATCTAATAAATTGTAAATTATTTTAAATTTAATTTTGAATAATTTTTATTTATTTAATAAATTATTATCTTATTTTCAATTTAATAAAATAATTTTGTTGATTACAATTTCAAAATTTTACAATAAAGAAATAAAATATATTGTTGATAAATTTGATTGATTTTCTGTTCTTAAGCTACCCAATATATTTTATAAACTTGTATAAATAAAAAATAGGTAATACATTTTGAAAAATGAATTATAAACATATATTTATAACAGTCATAGTTTCTAAAGCTTTGAGTACCAATCATGCTTTTAATTTTCTCTAAAGTAACAGTTACAGTCCTTAAAGCCAAAATCTCTACAGCCACAATTTTAAAGTCAAAGCCTAAAGCGAAAGTCATTACCAATCGGACCCTAGAGATATTAATATATACACTGGAAATTAAAAAATTAAATTAATTTTCTTTTGTTTATGTTGAGGTTCATGGCGTGCTTAAGAGGAGGAGTTCAAAAAGGAGTTTCGTTATTGGGTTGCGCCGAACTGTTTTAGGCCCATCGGCTTAGAACAAAATTTATAAGAGGAGTTAGGCCTTTGTACATAATTTCCTGATCCATGAACTTGTCTGCACTTTTTTTACCGGTTGTGTTAGGTGTTGAACCAAAGAGAGATTGACGTAAAACATTTTTTTACCAATTGTGTTGATGTGTGACATTTAAACTAATCATGTGTAGAATGAAAGATATTGCAAATCTGGGAAGAGGGAACAATTACAACTTTTACTTCCAAAGGATTAAAAGGTATTGTAATGTTGTGTAGCTGATAAGTTAGCTGAAGAAGGTAGGATTACAAACTCAAATTATGTTGTAAGGTAAAAAAAACACTATGTAACATTTCCTAATGTTTAATAGTAAGGTTGACGATAAAAAAAAAAAAAAAAAAACTAATCATGTGTAGTTGCATTATTTTCTGGAAAAAGGACTGAGTCTGCAGAAAGCTGACTTTTCTAGTAGGGTTGGGGGTCTATATGTGTAATAGTCATTTTATTCATATTCTTAATGAATAGTTTTTTATTTTTTGAAAGGGACTATAATGATAGTTGCATGAGAGGTCTAACTCCTTTTTCACGACATAAATCATATCTCTTGAGTTGGTTGGGTTACGTAGCCATTATAAAGTTGCAAGATGATTTGGACGCTTCGAACAAAGTCTCTAACAAAAAAAAAAAATATACAGTAATAGTGTAATACAATATTATAAAATCATCGAAACTTTCTTCTGAAAGAGGAAAATCATCGAGCTTAATATATAATCAAAACACGACTAGGACACGTTACTGGCCGCTTTTTCTATACGCCAAGCAAAAAAAAAACTTGTCGAGAGAAATTGGGTGGTGACTGGTGAGATGAGTTGTGACGCACAATGCCTAGTATAATAATAACACCGTGATAAGAGAGACACGTCGCCTAAATGACCAAACCACCCTTTCATTTCTAACGAATCTACATACACATGCCACTCGACAGACAACTTTGTCTTGACGATCGAGAAAGATCAAATCCGAAGCAAAGACAACAACAACAACAACCAACAATAATAATCATTCATCCACTAATTATATAATTCAAAATAAATAAAAATAAATCGAGGTTTTCAGATTTTTAATCACTCTCTCATCTTCGTTTTGCATCAATCCGATGTCTCCGACCATCTCTCTCATCTCCGATCTTGATCGGAGCTTTGATTAAAAAGATTCCTTCTCCGATCCGAATCTCAACTCAACTTCACCATCTTCGCCGCCTTAACAACCGGATTCTCCCTCGCAATCGCCTCGCGCCCAGCGGTTTTATAATCATAGCTACAATCATGGCGATCTGAGTACCGATGCTCGGCGCAGAAAAGGTCACCGCATCGGCACCTGAACCCGGTCAAACCGACTTTCTTACGACAACCGGAACATCGGTTTATCGTCTGTTGATGATGATGATGATGATGATCTCTCTTAACCGGATCGATCTCTCTGGGACGGATCACGACTTTGGCTGGTGTTGACCGGAGATTAACGGATCTGGATGATTTTTTAAGGATTGGATTGGAATCTACGGAGGAGGAGGCGGAGGAGGCGAGGGAGGCGTTGAAACATTTCTGACACATGTTGTTGTTGTTGGTTGAGGGATTCGCGGTGACGCCGCAGTTGTTGGAGCAGAGGGTTGGGGTGGTGGTTGTTAAGGTTTCGAGGACTTTGAACTCCGTCTCTTCCTTCTCTGTTCTCTGCGCCATCTTTGTTTGTTGATGATTAATTTTTCTCTGGCGTGCTCAAGAATTGTATTGAGAAGAAAGAGAGAAAGGAGATTATTTAGAAAGAGAGGGAGAGAGAGGAAATGGGAAAGGAATATGGGCCTCATAGAGATGCGTTTACAACTCTTATCATCTCTCTCCACCACCCCTACTTTAGGTGTGAATTACGTAAATATCCTCACTGCTTTCGCGGAATTACGGAGAGTTTTTAAAAAAATATTGTATTTCAGTGATTCTAGAATGGCTTGTGAAGTTGTGAGTTGTGACACCATACAGCGAGACAATATGTGTTCTCTATCATATCCATTTCTTTTTCTGTTTTTTTTTATAGTATACCTTTTTTTTTTAACAACTTTTTTCAAAGTATACTCTAAATTAATTATTATGATTTTGTAATTGAGGACAAACAAAAAATGTTTTTGTAGTTGAGATATGAAGGGATATGGGCCAAGTTGTTATTTTTTATATCTTGGGCCAAGTTGATTAAAATTTGCAGAGCATGTACAGTTTCTAACTAACTAGGTGACCCACCCGCACCCTGTGCGGATATAAAAATATAGTATAATGCTGAGACAGAAGTATCTATTGAGTTCAAATGTGGGACTTAGTGGAACAAGTGAGAGTTTCAATGCTGAGACAAGATTTGCGCAAATCTCTAGGATGCAGTAGAGGTGGGCAAATCGTTACATTTTCGGTTTGGTTTGTTTAGTTCGGTTTTAATATTTTTTTTTTCAACTGACATAAACNAGTGGAACAAGTGAGAGTTTCAATGCTGAGACAAGATTTGCGCAAATCTCTAGGATGCAGTAGAGGTGGGCAAATCGTTACATTTTCGGTTTGGTTTGTTTAGTTCGGTTTTAATATTTTTTTTTTCAACTGACATAAACCTAATTTAGTCTGGTTCGGTGTGGTTTATGTCCAGTTCAATTTATATTCAGTTCGGTTTTTTTTTGGATCGGCTTAATTAGGTTCTTTGTCGCTTAATTTTTTTAAAAAAAAATTAACATCATTAGTATGTTTTTAATAAAAGTTAACTATTAAAAAAACAAATGTAAGTAAGATATACTGGAGACAGTGACATATTAAAAATGTGATAAAATCTCATAGATATCACAATCCCATAGAAAATGTGATGAAAGTTTAAATATAATTCATAAGTAATATAAAATAAAAAGAACATTTATGAATAAAAAAATCCCATAGAAACCTGCTAAAAAAATTGTCAATTTTTTTAGCAATTGTACAATATAAAATAATTTAATAGATTTCTAAATTTTATCGAGACGAAAATAATATTGAATTTGCATATCGCTATTGAAACAAACTGAAAAATGGTTTGTAATCAACTACAAACAGTCTTTCATCTGTGTTATTTATCTGTTAATATAAAAACAAACAAATGTATATATATAGTAAATCACATTTTTAAGATCCATATTTATATATATATATATATATATAATTAAGATAATAGTTTTGGATTTTCTAAATCTCAAATCACCATTATATTTGTGGTTTTCTAAATGGATAATAGTTTTAGGCTTTTCTAACTCAAATCACCATTATCATATAAATTTGTTCAAGGTAATTGATAGCAAAATAAGGTAATCATCATATTTCCGAATTAACTAATTAGGA
>CAKOAT010193488.1:108097-120308 GCA_932364175.1 Eruca vesicaria subsp. sativa | reverse complement strand
ATCGATTTTAAGTGCATTAAAAGCTTCAAACCTTGGTTGTACAAGGTTGTTGGGTTGTACAAGGTTGTTGGGAGTATTCATGGCAATGGCAATGTTGTAAATACTTGAAGATGATGAGGTTGAGAGAGTAAAAATGCCATTTTCGAAAAAAATTCAAAAAACATTTAAATGGCATTTTCGTAAATAAAATGAAGATGTGGGGTGAATAGGACAAAAACAAGATGAGTCAAAAGAAGAGGTTATTTTTGTGTTTGACTTGGAGTTTTGAGTCAAATTTGCAAAAAGCCCTTAGAACTTTTGTCAATCTATATAAAGATAATTGACACATTCTTTTTTTCCTCTCAAATGGAGACAACAAAATGTAATATTTATCACCCTAAAACTCTCCAACCTCTCTCTAACTATTTGAATTTGTTAATACCAAACTTTATATCAATTTCTCATTTTTATGTGTTTTCACTAATTTATCTTGTTTTTGCAGGTTTTTCATTACATAGTTATAAATTTTCACTCATTTAAAAGTAGATCTATAAATTTTGGATATGTATTTGTGTGTGTTTTATTTGTTAGATTCTAATAAGTTGTATATTCAGCACAATGTTGATTTTTTTAGTTATTATTTAACCATAATAACATTGGTTTTTGAATTTTTTCTCTATTTTGATGTCATATGCACGTTTATGGATATGTATGTTTTATAGATCTAGGTAAGACTTCCAAATGACCTTTAGAAGACTTCTCGGAAGATTTCCTGGAAGTCTTCTAATTAAAATGAAATGTTTTACTTTTAATTGGCAATTACAAAATTAACCTATGCAAACTTCCACTGACAATGAACACACTTCATGTAACAGTTGTGAAGACTTCCATGGAACATAAGTTTCCATAGTAAATTCCAATATATGATACAACACAAAAATGGAATTAACACCAACCAAATCTTAGCATTTCTTATATTATGGGCTCTTACTATAAAAACACAATCAATAAAATATTCTTTAAATTTATTTCAACATTATATACCTTGCAAATGTGGTTAAACAAATATTATAGATAAAATTTGGTTTATAATTTTTTTTAAGACTTTAGCCCATAAGATTTTAGGAATTAACTCGAATTAACTCCATTCATGTGTAAATATTATTATACAATTGTGAAGATTACAAATGAATAATAATATTAAGTCTGTCAATTTATATATATATATATATATATATATATATATATATATACAAACTAGTCAAAAAATGTAGAATTTTTATATATAGTATATCATGCTGTAACAATGTATAATTACATCACTGAAAATTTTAAAATACACATCCGCATAGTCACGCGGATCTAACTCTCGTTATTATTATTATTTTATCACACATTATAGAGTGCATGTAGAATACTGCGCAAATGAATGTGCTTTTATTTGTACAACATATGGTTCAATTTTTTGCTGGGGCCTCCATAAACGACAAGATGACCTACTTTCCACCATGTTCTGTCGAGTCTCTCACTTTATAACCATGACTGTTGTCCGTATAAGACTCCGTGTTCTTCACAGTATTATCTGTCTGATAGTTTTCGTCGATAATGAAGGTATCACGGATATATGAGTCGTAGTCGTAGACTTCACCTCCCCATTCTACCCCTGTCCCGGAGCTCTCTTTGAACCTGCTCGATGGCCATAACCCAATTTCTTCATTCGACACGTACTGATACCAGTTCCCGCTACTTTGGTCCTGTACTCCACAAAATCCACTTGTTCAAGTTCTCAGGAGTGACAATATTCGTACTTTTCTAAATACGCAATATATGTCTCTACCCCTACTCATGACTTATATTTAGGTCAGAATCAATCCTTAAATCTTGTCTTACAATAACAAATTAAAAACTATGGGATCTTCTTGAGCCATTTATTAACCAAATTAGTTTCTTCATCTTGCAGCAATTTTTGGCTGGAAAGCTTCCTTGTCTCCCCGGTGAACTACCAACATATAATGATTGGGAAAATCATATGACTACACTATTCCCAGAGGTTTATCACTAACCTCGAAAGTCCATTAAAAAAGCCAGTGAGTTTCAAGTTCCATGTCTTGTATTGAGCTTTAACATTAATAGGTTCGGTTGAACAGATACTTGGAGATGAGAGGTACAAATTAATAAGACGGCTGTTCAAAGCCCTGCATTCTTGGATAATGTCTACCTCATCCAGAAGCTCCTCCAAAGTGAATATACACTCTCACTTCATGAGTTCTCTGATTTTAAGTTATACCAGCCATTGTTTCAATATTTTCTGTAATCTCAGGTGGGTTTGTTATATGATGAGGACGTTCTCCAGTCTATCTTGGATATGATAGCTGACTGGACTCTAGCAAAAAGAGAGATACTAAGGAAAAAAGTAATACCGAGACAAGCCACAATCTCTTATTCCAATATTAGAAAACATCTCCTCTTCAACCAGTTTTTGATTTTGCAACATGTTCCCCTAACTGGTTTAAAGACTCCGTTTAGAGATGGTTTGTTGAAGCATGTCACTGAAGATGTCCTCAAACTCGCAAAGGTATTCTCATAATAATAAGCACTCTCTTAGAAAACTTCAAGCCAGATAGCTATAAATACTAATGTGTTTCTTCTACCTAAGGATGGTTTAGAGCGTAGAGGCTACAAGGAAGCTGGTTTCTTGAACGCAATTAATATTCATTTTTTTTTAAAATGATTTTCTTTATTATTGGTATGCAATTTTGTTTCACCTAGAAGAACCTAGAAGATGTACAGTTAGCTCTTTTGGTCACTTATATTCATTCAGAAACAAAAAAAAAAGCAATCATCAATGAGTTTGAAAAAAATACTATGCATTACAAAACTAATCCTTGGGTAAACGCATGGGAACCATTCTTTGTTTACCAAATTATTTTATACTTTATAGTCAATATATAAAACAAAGAATATTGTTTACTTGGCTGCCAATTTGTAACAAAGTAAAATGATCTTCAGTGTATCTCAACATGTGTGTTAGTATCTGTATGTACATTTATGTCTCTGTTAATTCTTACTTAATTCTAAATAGTATGAATTTTTCTCTTAGTTCTTACTTTGTATAATTATGTTTCTGTTAATGTTTACTTAATTGTGAAAAGTATGAATTTATCCCATAACTATTACTCTGTAATATCATTTATTCCACAAACAAATTCTGAAAAGTATGAATTTATTACAATGCAGAGTGCATTTTTTCTAACAAAAGAAAGAAAAAATACTATGAAAAGATTTTTAAAAAGAAAGATAGCTACTGGAAAAGCTTTACAATCAAGTCAATTAAACTACTGAAATGCGTGTGACTATGTTGTTCAACATTTGTGCAATGATAAGTCCAAGTATATTAACAAGACCACTAATAAAGGTTATATTTAGCTCGTTGTATGAGTATGTAACTATGTATGATGTGATGGACACTAGCTGCCCATCACAATTCCTTGTTCAGAGCCACTGATGGCACCATCAAGAACGAATATGATGATAAAACTGATTACCAGTTTATCCAAAGCTTCCTTTTGTTTAGAAATGGTCGATGTCTTAGCAATAAAGCCAGATGGTAATTGTATTTTCCAAATCAGTCTTTTGTTCAAGTATGACCTTATCCTTTGAGACTACTTCCTCGTGTAGCTCTTGAGACTCATCTCTCAAATCGGCCACTTGATTTTCTAATTCCTACAAGATTATACAATCAAAAACGCTAGAAAAGATCAGATCATTCAATCATATAGCTAGAGAGAATCAAAAACGCTATTAGACTAAGGAACATATCATTAAAACATATAGCTATACAGAATTGAAAATGTCATTAGATATAGGATCAGATTCTTACAAGTTTACACAATCAAAAACGCCAGTAAAGGATTAGTTTATTAAATCAGATATCTAGAGAGAATCAAACATGCTATTAGACAAAGGATCCTATCATTAAAACAGATAGCTAGACAGATAGTAAAAACGACATAGGATCAGATCATTAGACAAAATTGATTACCTCCTTATCCATCTGTATATTTTCTAACGCCACCTTATGATCTTCTATAGGATTAAACAACATTAGAGATTGTTAAATAGAGGATCAGATAGTTAAAACAAAGAAGCATATTGTTAGACAGAATGGATTACCTTGTTACTCATCTGCAGATTTTCCAAAGCAATCTTTAGATCTTCTATTATCTTATTGCTTGAATTGATTTTATCTTAAAGACTTTGAATCAGTGAATCCATCGGATATGGAGTGCAGAGAAGAGAAGAGAGAGAGGGAGAAGAGTCAAAGAGGAGAGTGAGAAAATAAGAAATTATTTTCACTGTCGTTAAGTGGAAGGATAAATAAGAAAATTTTGTCATTTAATTCTAATTGCCATATTTGTTTCTGCGTAATTTTTTTTTAAAAGTTGATTACTAACCGTCTAACAGCCCTTGTGCATGTAAAAGTATTTGTGTGTGAATAAAAGTCCTTTTATTAAATTCTCGTCATAGAGTTTTTGGGAATGGCTTTTCATCAATTATTAAATGGGACAATTGGTGTAATAAACCCAACGAAGATCCAAATTGGCCGAATGCCCATGAATTTGGATAACCCAAAAAGGAGTAACATTTTGACACTACACGGACGTAAATTACCCCCTGCTTTATCAAAAACAGATTCAGTGGTAGTACGAGGCATGTGCCAAACTGCAGAGATGGGTGGCGGGACAGACAAAGGACTCTTGGATAAAGCAATGAAGATCAAATTGAGATTACGTTACCGATAAAATATTCTATAACAACTAATATGTTGTGTTATATATCCAATATATATTAACGGTTAATTTTGTTGTTGCCAAACATTACTTACCTTACAAAGTGTGTAGCTCTAGAATTTAGTACGTACACATTATGTAAGCTGAATACTAATTTGGTCAAATTATAATAAGTATAATGCATAATATTTAGGGCATAATAATATATATTATCTAACATGTAAGGGATAACATAATAAAAGATGTATATATAAAAAATATTATTAGACACTAACGGAAAAATATACCATGTACTTTGTTTGATAGTTTGCATAAAGTGCTCTGAATATATTTATGTCTACTTCATTTTTTAGATGTTTAAATCTATATGTATTGTGTTGGAGTATTAAAAATTACTATACAATGTTAATTATTATATAAAAGATTAGCTTATAATTTTTTTTTGGTAAATGATAACAATAATAAGTATCGCTAAATATAGAGTATAAACAGATGAGTCATACATAGTTGAAAATAGAATGCTAACAGTTAATATTAAAAGTTCTAAATTATATTAACATCTAAACTTACGAATTAACTATAACATTGGTATGTAAGTGGTATTGTAATCAATACATCTGTTCAAATTTACAGTTAAAAAAATATTAATTTTGTTTCTTTATAATGAATGATTATCCATATTTGTAAACAAATACAGAAAAAAAAACATAAACTGCAAAAAAAATACTGAATAACAACCAATTTGATAAAAATTTAGTTTCTCTATTTAAAGATGTAACCGTCAATCTCTATTCACAATCTTTCAGCGATCACCAATTACGGTTCCGGAAAATTATGAAACATCTAAAAAAATTGTACCAGATAACAAAAATGTATCACATAACAACTTATTAAACCACACCATGTATAACTCATTTGTCAGCTAAAAACTAAGTATCAAAAATGTACAAGCTCACAAGCAATTTATTCAACCATCATCTACACAAACCATGTATCAATGAAATTCAAATCTCTTGGAATATCATATGAAACAATTATCAATTCTTTGGTATCATATTATGTATCAACTAAAAATACATGTACCAAATAACAAATCGTTTATAGGATAACAATCAACTTACCATGTAACGTATTAATTTATAGACATGTATCAACCCATTTGTCAGCTAATAAACCAAGTATCAAACGATGTACGAGCTAGCAAACCATTTATCAGCCAAACAAATCATGTACCAGTTAATGTCAAGTCTTTTGTAACATCATGTTAATTAGTTATGAATTCTTCGGTGTTAAACTATGTGTCAGCTAACAAAACATGTAACATGTAAGAATTCATTTATCATATAAATATAATTTTTCATACAACATATAAAATCACAAGAATACCAAAGATTTGATAAAACTGAAGATCCACAAGAACATTGTGAAACTAATCCAAAGAAAGTGTTGAAATTAATGATCTCAAGCTCACCAAAAATATGTTCTGCTTGAGCTCTAGATTCAACACCACTTTCACCTAAACCACCAAACAAATATCTTTAGACAGAATAATCAAAAAAATTAAATAAATTTAATAGAACAAGAAAAACAAGTTAGAATCTATCTTGGTAAAAATTATTTTAAATTGTTAGATGCAGAAAATAATAAGAAAAAACAGTGTAAGAAAGGTTAAAAATCGAGGAAGGTGAGAGATTAACCTTCACTTTAGCAATAATGTTTTCTCATTCTTCATTGTAAGAAGATTTTCTTTGGATTCATCTTTGTCAAACTCTTGTGTATTTAAAGATGGATGAGATAAAAATAATTAATTAATATTGTGTGAAGCTAGTTCCTTTGAAGTGAAGGGAGAGGAGAGAGAAGCTGATCTGCAACTGGCTCTGTTTTGATTGCTTTTGGGAAATCCTTGAAAGATTGCATTTTCCAATGAGTTGATTGAGGTTTTCTTCCAGAGTACAGATAGTCTACGCAGTGTAGGGGGAGATAGTTCATAGGGGTAAAACGGTTATGAAAATGGACTCATTACTTGAGGGTTATACGGAAAGTATGATATCGATTGGGGTGTACTCGCCAATTTCTGTTATTAAATCAATAATGTTAATTCTTTTGAAACGTCGCAGAGAAAAGATAAAAACCTTTTCAATCTTTTATACAGATTTGACCATTACTGACGTCGCCGTCTACACAATGTTAAAATACAAAAAAGTAACACAATATTTTTAATCCTTTTTATCCCAAAAGTTATATCAACCAGTATCCGCGTCAGCATGCGGATTTTTGTTCAATTAATAATATTTTTAATTCAAATGAATATCTAACCGTCCCTCTTGTGCATCTATAAGTTGATTCATATGGATCCATATTAGAGTTTTGGGAACCGCTTTTTTGTTAATTATTTAGAGAGAATGACATAAAAAGAAAAATTATTTTACAAGTTTGACCTCTATTGATGTGTCTTTTTATAGAATCTTATATAATAAAATAAACTTTTTTCTCTATAAGGAAAAAAAATGTCATGTGTCATCTTTTTTAATGATTTTTTCATATTTCTTTTTATAATTCAATAATTTATATGATTACCCAAATATTTCAAACCCCAATATATCTTTTCATCAGATCTACACAATAACATTTTCCATTTTTTCACTTTTTATTTTTTTAATCTTTGTCTATATTTTTTTCTGACAAAAGAAATCATTGTATATATTTTATCATAATGTACGTTTACAATATTTTATCATGTATGGTGATCCGACATCCTGCTACTCCCTCTCTCATCGGATTTGTCATTTTGGAGAAGAAGAAAGAGTTAAAGAGAGAGATGAAGAGGCTAAGTCCCGTCAATTATATAAAAAAAGAGAGAATGATTTTTGGCCGTTAAATTTCATTTAATCAATGGTCATAAATTAGGATCCTTGAAAAGTAAAGACTAACCAATGAGAAAGAAGTGTGAGGATAGACAAAAATTATAATTTTGAACCCTTAGATTAAAATCAACAATGGTCATGAAAAAATATATATATTTTAATTTTACTTCTTTCAATTTGCTAAAATTTGATTAAATTTAAAGAGTGTAACTAAGGGTTTAAATAAAAATTTAAAAATTAAATATTATTTTTTAAATAAATAAATAAAATTTGAGTTTAACTCTCGAAACTATAAACGTAAACTCAAAACCTAAACCTTAAGCTTTAAATAAAATAAAAATATCAGATTTAATATTCATAGATAAACTTTATAATTTTTTATAAATTTATAATTCTATTATTTAGGATATGAGGTTTAGATTTAAATAAAAAAAAAGATTAAAGTTAGAGTTTTGTAAGTAAGAATTGTATAAGTGATTGTAAGAGAACATATATCTCAAGATCAAGTTAAAGTCGCAACTTGAAATCTCAAAAAACTATACACATTCAGTTGAGTTATACTCACTTGATATTGATAAGATGATATCCAATATAAGGTTTTAAAGTACTTGAATTCAACTTTCCGATTTTAGGGTATATTTGAAGTATGGTTGAGTTATATTAACGATACGGCTGAGTTATCTAAACGACACGGCTGAGTTATATAACATTTTCTGGTTTTAGGGTATGTTTGAAGTATGTCAGAGTTATATGAACGATATAGCTGAGTTATGTAAAGATAGGATAAGTCTAATTCAAAATACACGGATGAGTTATATTTCTTACATAGAAAAATAATAATACAAGTTTTATGCACCATTCACTTGATAACTCCTCCATCTCTCAAGCTTCATTAAACTCCTATGTGTGCTCTTTGCCGAATCTGTCACTTATTTCCCTCAGCTATATATATTCTCTTCTTGTTAAATTTTCTCTTTCACTCATATCTGAAAAATAGATTATGAAAATCTGTTTATCAAAAATGGATTCATAATCATTTTGTAACTCAATATTCAATAATAAAAATTATAGAAAAAAATATTTTAAGAAAGTGAAAACTTTTCTATTTTTGGTTATAAATATTTCTTATGTATAATTTTATTTATTAATGTTATAGTCATTGTAAACATATTTTAAATATTTAAAAATCTAATATTTTAAGAAATTGTTCATTTTTATTTTTGTCAAAAAACCATCAAATTTATAAGTCATTTTATAGTCATTGTAAACATATTTTAAATAACGAATCTTCTTTTATACAATCACTAGGATAAGACATGCGCCTTGCGCAGAGTGAATGTATGTAATTAAAATATAAAATTTTATTATTGACAAATTTAAAATTTACATATGATTGTTTTTATTTGTATTTGAAATTTTATAATTTTGACATTTTTTATATAATTATCTATACGTAGGATCAGAAACAATTGTAATCAGAACTGTAGATCAAAAATTAGAATTTAATAGACCCGATTTCAAATATTTTTTCACTTTTCAGTGTTTAAGTGAAGGAAAATAAACAGAGTGTCACTAGGCTTGATTGGTAGAGTATTAGCAAGTTCTCTAATACTTTCTTAAAAAAGCAGTTGGTAAAATATTTACATTTAAAATATATAAAGTTTAAAAACTAATTTAATGTAATTTATTTATTTGTCTAATATTAGAAAATTATATTTTTACAAATTATATATTTTTAAAATAATTTTATTAACAATTAAGTTAATTTTAATTTTTTTTAAAACCAATATTTTAAGTTTCTCAAATACAAATAGACAATTTAAAATTAATTATGGTCATGATTTAATAACCATAATGATTTAAAAAATGAATTTTTTAAAAAATTAACAAATTAAAAATTAACTCATTTTTATATCATGATTTAACAATTTATAAATTAATTATGGTTATGAGAAGTTTACGTTCACGTGTCAATCCTATTTATCTTCAAATTTTTCTCTTGTTGTGTTTTTTTTATTTCGATTATTACTGGATATAAACATTGATTTTGAAGTTTATTCTCATTTTGTTTGTTTGTTTTGACCTGAGATTTAGAAAATACATAAGATTTAAAATAATTAAAGAGATGCATACTTAGGTTAAAATCTGCACTTTATGCATAATAAGTATTTTATATTTATTATTTATTTTATATTTTCTGTATATTATAAAATAGAAAAATAAGAAATATATATATATTAAATAACTAAGCAACCAGTTACTATTATGTAATAAATTTCCGTATGCATATAAATTTAATTATCAATCTTATATATTGTATATGATATATGATATATAATTAAATTTAAATGATATAAACATAGTATTATAGCATACTTTTAATATGGATATTTATTAAATGAGGTTTCTACTCATATGATTTTATGATTATTTGCGTATTTGTGTACAAAAACTTTATACCAACGATTTTTTTTTAATGTGAGATGTTTAGTAGTTTTAATAATTTATAATCATTTAACAAAAAAACAATGACATATTTCAAAATTAAAATATTAACTTTTCAATATATGTTCAGTGCAAATATCAAAATATAAGTATTATTTTCATACGATGTATAGTTTAATTTAAATGATATGAAATATATATAAACTAAAATTATGTCTTCATATGGTCTTATAATCATTATATTTTAATATATAAAAAAATTAAAACCTTGATCCTAAAAGCTTATGTGGGATTTTTAACAGTTTTAGTAATTTATACTCATTTTGAAAAATTTGAAATACAACATAGACAAAAAAATCTAGATTTTTATTATATGATTAATGTAATTGTGTAATTTATTTTAATAATAAAGAAATAAACAAAATGATAAAAAAGTATACACTGAACCTGAACATGAAGAGCTTGTAGCTGAGGATGAAACACTGAAGAATTGTGTGAAACAAGAAGAATACATTTGTCTTGGCAGAAGCTTGATTATCCAAGACATCTTAACCATTATTCAAGCTATTCCACCTTCAAGCTGATCATCATCTAGGCAAGTAGAATTGTGTGTGCTCTTTACCTCACTTCCGGTTTTGTCCCACGTGGTTTTCTGGAGGAAGGTTTTTAACGAGGCTACAAGACTACTTCTCATATCTCCTAGATGATGCATCTCGGACCAACCACATTTTCTACCTTATGTTATCTTTATATCTAAGTTTTTATGTTATTTTCAAACTTCAGTCTTTGTGTGTTTTCAAGAGGAGCCTTTTGTCTTTATTTCCTCTTGTATTTTCGAGGTGTCTTGCATGTAAGGCACTCTCTCTTTATATGCTGGACGAATTTTAGTAATAAGATATCACATTTTCAATTCAAAAACTTTGTTTCTCTCTTAAGCTTGCTTTTGTCGAGTTTAGAGTGTTGGTGAGTAATATCCAACTTCTGGTGTGTAATATCCAGAGCCTAAGGGTGTCTATTTCAGTGTGTCATATCTGATCTAGCCATCTAGGAGTATCAGGAAGCCTTNAGTTGTTGTTTTCTCTCTGATTTTCGATTTGTCTCTTTATATTCATGCTAAGAACTGATAGATCTGTGTTGTGGCTGTCGAAATCTGATAGATTAGGGTTTTCTGATTTCGTTTTTGTGTTTAAACCCTTCATATACTTGCTGAGAAAGTTCACGTTTTGTTTGATCAATCTATTTCTGCTTCTGATTATCAATCTGTTTTATTCTGATTTTTATAAAACAAAACCTGAAACTGAACTTGATTTCGTGATTTCTGTGTTCTATCTTGTTTCTGATTTGTTTAGGTTTGATCCAAAAGGTTCTGCAATTTAAACTAAAAACCTGCAATAAATCTGTGTTTTGTGTATTTCTGTTTGTTCTGTTTCTTTTGAGTTTATGACTGCTGTGTGTTACGTTCTGTTTCAGATACCATGGCAGGAGATCAATTTGGAAAACTCAGACAAGACATACACCAGCAAAGGAGAAGCAGATCATGCAGAGATGAGTCCAATTCAAAAGAGTATGATCAGCTGCAAAGGAACCAGAAACATGGTGTTTTGAAACTTAAAGTTCCTTCCTTTCATGGTGAGGCTGATCCTGCTGCATATGTGAAGTGGGAGGAGAAAATGGAGTTGATTTTCAGTTGTCAAAGCTATGCTGAAAGAAAGAAGGTTCAAATTGCTACTTCTGAGTTTTGTGGTGATGCTATCAGCTGGTGGAATCAGTTGGTAAAGTCCAGAAGACTTGACAGAAAAGAACCAGTAGAAACATGGCTTAAGCTGAGAGCTTTGATGCGTAGCGAGTATGTTCCAAGACAGTACCACAAGGAAGTACTTCGAAAACAACCATCTGAGACAAAGCTCTACTCTTCAATCTCGGTTCAGAGACACCCTGACAGCAAGAGATCACGTCCATCTAGTACTTTTGGTTCATCTAGCAAGGCAGTAACCTGTTACAGCAAAGAGAAAACAGAAAAACATTCCTGGTTCAGTGAGGAAGATAAAAAGAAGTTATTACAAGTAATGGTGGATGTGGAGAAGCAATTCAAAAGGACCAACACAAAACGCTCATCCATTGAAAAGAAGCATC
>CAKOAT010193488.1:92380-104381 GCA_932364175.1 Eruca vesicaria subsp. sativa | reverse complement strand
TGATTCAAAACCTTTAGCACACCTCTTTATTTATACTGAAAGCTATTGCCTTTTCCTAATCACATTAGCTTTTTGTATATTTTCCTTTTCTTATACGGCATATGTTCACGAGACCGTCATTCACATGATCAGAAACTTGCCGACAAAGAAATCCTTTGCTATTGGGCTTAGAGTAGGATTGGGCCCATATCTTTACAATCTCCACCTTGGGCCCAAATCCATACTCCACTACGACACCATCTTGACTCCGTCGCTTTGAAGATCCCAGTGACTCGTACGCAACCACAACCTCCACTCTTCTCCGCTCCGGTTCCTTTGCCAAGCACAACTCGATACTTCATAAGCTCCGCCAAGCTTTCCTGCCGTTTCAGCCAACTGATATGTCATCCCTTTTCCTCAGATGTGAAGCTTCCCTGATGACACTCCACCTCGCCGGTGTGATCCCGACCGCAACGTTTCCGTTTCGATCAGAACTCGCCTCCACCACTTCTCCCTGAAAATCACCGGAGTTCACGCCGTGATCCAACTCTCCGGGAATAGCTTCAGCGTTGTCTCCACCTAGACAGCCCGAGTTCAATTAACGTATCATGGCGACTTATCTAGTGGCTGCCTTCCAGCCACAGTTTCTTCAGTTCCCGGTGATTCCCTTTTGTTCCTTCACTAAGTCCGACCATCAATGAACGTATCATGGCGACTTATCTAGTGGCTGCCATCAGAAACCACTACCGAAAACGGCACCACATCCGCTTGTAAGCATCTTCACCTAAACCTTGCATCTTCATCTTTATGTTTCAGACCGTGAAACATACTTTGTCGCTCCTGGAAACAAGTTCCATTCTTCCTGATATCTCTGCTCCACTGTAGTCTCCTATCGGACCAGCTGCTTTACCTTGGATGGCCATTCCTTAGTATCCTCAGCTGATGCGTTCGTCCATAAGAAATTCTTGATTCACGTCACCAAGTTTTACTGCAGATATTCCTGGTGAGTTCTTAAATTTCTTACCACGTTTGCTCAGACTTTGTTGCTTGATATCTTATAGCGATGCCCATCCTGAATTTTCTTTGTTTCTTTTGCCATAGAAACGATTTATTAAATCCCTTTTGTTTGCCCACTTTTGACAGCTTTCTCCATTTGATATACGATGTTCTTTCAACTTGCTTAAGACGATGACTTCCTTGTGCTTGTTTGGCGATCCCGTTGTGCTTCTCCTGTACCAGAGATACTCGTCTCCCTTCACCATTACCGGTGTTTAAGACGTTCTCTCCTTGTTCTCTCCTCCCCTTCTCTTGTAACCTGAGATACTCGTCTCCCTTCACCATTGCTGGTGTGTAAGACGTTCTCTCATGCCCGCTTGAACAACCTTCCATTTCCTCCATCCGATGTTCTTGAGACTTATTAGCAATTTTCCTATGTTTTAGCTGCTCCACCTTGAGCTAAAACATCCACCTCGTCTTATCCGTCACAGGTAACGTTTCTTGCTCCTTACTAGCTCTTTATTATCGACAAAAATAACAGTAGTCCCTTACTCATTATTTCTTCTTGTGCGAGGTGTGTCGATAATAAAATTACCTGTGACGCTTTTATCCTATTAGTGGACATTAGGAAGTTCACAGCAACGCTGCAACTTCTGATCAGGTGCACTTTCTGTTCTCCCCTCTACATGATTAGCCGTAGTACCTATCTTGTTTGATACATCTTCCTTCCTAGTTGTTGTAATGATAGAATCGACTTCTGCATCACTAACCTTGAACTGAAACCCTGTCGTCGATTCATCCTCATCTAAGCTTGTTGCATAATCTGAGTTTGAAAAACTTTCAATGCAAACCTCTGAATCTTTCTTGAACTCGTCAAGCCTTTGATTCTCTTTTGATGATGCTTTATCATTACTTTTTCCTTCCAACTTTGAAAGACAATAATCATCTAGAAACTTCCCATTATCAGCTTCTTTTCTTGACTCAAATTTTTCTATTGAAAAAGAGTCTCCACCTTGAGCTGATGACCTTTCTTTTCTAAACCCATATGGACTTGGTCCCTGAACTAGTTTGTCGCTGAAGGACACCTTCTTTAATTTCTTTTGTCTAGCTTCCTTCTCAGCTTTTGGAATATCCACTTTACTCTTCACAACCGTTCCTTGTAGAAAATACAACCCATCTTTGTATTTTCCTGAGATTATTTTCTTCTTAGCTTTGTAGAACTGAACCTTGAAGCTGCGTCCTACGTAGCTGCAACCTGATTTTTCTAGCATCCCATAAGAAATCAGATTTCTACTCACTTCCGGCATGTATTTAACATCCTTGAGTATCACTTTAGAACCATCTGGATTCTGTATCTGAATCTTCCCCGTTCCTTTGATGCTACCTCTAGTGTTATTAGCCATTAATACACTTCCCCCGTCGTACTCCTTGAAATCAAATAAGACTTCTTTATCAGGTGTACTATGGAATGAACAACCTGAATCCATGATCCATTCCTTGCGTGTATCTCGCTTGCTAACAGTTAACACCAATGGCTGTACAGGCTCCCTTGTAAAATTTGCAGAATTTGGACGTCTTCTTCTTTCAGGACATTCCCTCTTCCAATGGTCTTCTTTTCCACAAATAAAACAACCCGTGTTGTTCTCATCAGATCTCTGATCCGACTGAAACTTCCCTCTGCTTTTAGATCTCCCTCTCCAATTATTATTATTATTCCCTGGCTTCTTCTGAGTTCTTCCTCGTGACTCAACATACAATCCTTCCGAAGCTGGTTTACTTTTATTAAGTAATCCTTTTTGCTTAAGTTCCGCTTCTTTGGAATAAGCTGAAGTTACAACTTCGTTTACGGTAAGCGTTTCTTTCCCAGTTCCGTACTGGAGTGTGTGAACCAATTGTTCATATGCTTCTGGAAGTCCCGACAATAGTTGAATTGCTTGATCTTCATCTGATATAGTAACTTTGAGACTCTCCAAGTCTGCAATAAGTTTCAGAAAGATATCTACGTTTTCTTCTATTGTCTTATCCTCTTCCATCTTGTAGCAAGAGAATTGTTTCTTCAAGTAGATTCTGTTGGGAAGAGACTTTGTTTGATAATTCTTTTCGAGGGCCTTCCACATACCTAATGCAGTTGTTTCATGCATAATCTTCCTTAGAATAGAATCACTCAAACACGCTCCCAAGAGACTTCTTACTCTCAGATCCTTATCAGCCTTTTTCTGATCAACCTTTGGATCCGTTCCTTCTACTTCTTTTCCAGATTCTGTCAAGACCGTAAAATCTTCCTTAAGAACCGAAAGTAGACCTTGGATCTCCAGCTGTCCCATCATCTTGAACTTCCACATCCCGAAGTCACCTTTGCCATCAAACTTCTCCATCTCAAACTTTCCTCGAGTTGGTTCCATAATTCTAACTAGCACTTCCAATCAAACCTGGATTGCTCTGATACCACTTGTTAGGATTTAAACCTACTTTGTGCTATAGAATTTGGAATAAACTTGATGCCAAAAACCTATCTTTATTCACTCTTTCAAGAATAATGTCTCAAGAACAAACTATAAAGATCACAAGATAAACCAAAGCAAAAACCTCTCTTAATTTGCTAATCTCTCTTGATCTTTCTTTATCTCTCTTATTGCTCTTGCCTCTCTTNTGATTCAAAACCTTTAGCACACCTCTTTATTTATACTGAAAGCTATTGCCTTTTCCTAATCACATTAGCTTTTTGTATATTTTCCTTTTCTTATACGGCATATGTTCACGAGACCGTCATTCACATGATCAGAAACTTGCCGACAAAGAAATCCTTTGCTATTGGGCTTAGAGTAGGATTGGGCCCATATCTTTACAATGTGATAAATGTGATCCTTAGTTTGAGGGGGAGAATGTGAGATAACAAACTAAGTCCCACATTGGAGAATTAGACAAGGAGAGTCTAATATATAAAGAGATGTCCAACTCTAATAGTACGAGGCCTTTTGGAAAGGAACCCAAAAACAAATCCGTGCGGGCTTTACCTCTTGGGCCCAAAGCGGACAATATCGTACTAATAAGAAAGGATAGAGTTGGACATGGGCTTTCACATTCCCAACAGAAGAAAATGTGACGAACTCGGGTTTACGGAATCTCTTCGACGTCGTTCAAAAATAAGTATTCCCGTCGTGCTCTTGTACTCTTTCTCACTCTCTTTCTATCTCTGCCCAAAGTGGAATCCTTAAGATATATGTGGATGATTTTCGTTAAATGGTCAACTTTTTCAAAATAAAATTAAAAGAAAAAATTGAACAAAATGATCTATGTAGTACCAGTTTATGGTTCCGTATTTCAGTTTAATTCTTTATTTGTACAGCTCACTATACAACTTGTAAATGTTTTCTTAATTAACTAGGGGAATAATATATATAAAAAATAAGTTTGATATGAGTATTCAAAAATACTCTAGTAACGCTAAATTTTATTATTTTTTGCTATTTTTCTTAGATACCATAGGTATATTTCACTATTAAAAAGGTTCATGAAAACAACTTTTTACATATTTATTCAATATTTATTCTACCTTAATTATGATATTAAGTAGTTTAAAAAAAAAAAACTTGCGATCATTGGGTTAAATAAGCAAAACATGAATTATTTTTCATTTTGTATGTTTGTTTACTGCACCACAGCTTGTAGATGTTTCATTAATAACATTAAATATTTTGATAACAAACTTCCTTTATCTTCAGTCTCTTGCTTGTTCGTAAAAGGAAGCTCCTGAGTTCGTTCAAGTTAACCATTGTATGTTTTTCTTAGTGAATGGTGAAATTTTATGTTGTGAACTAGTAGTAACAGTTGCACATGAAGAAGAAAGAATAGATGGTAATTAATTAAGACAAATCACATTTTGAGTTGATGATACAGTTTAATGGAGTTAGAAGAACAAGCTTACAAAATTGAAGAAGATGGTTGAAGAAGTGTGGCAGATACTTTAGCTCAGCAGGAGAGATTTAATCAAAAAATATGTTATTTTTTTTTCCCAAAAATATGTTATTAGCATGTGAGATACATGTAGGTTGGTAAAACCACATCTACAGAAGCTTTAATATGTTCACAGCATCCCAAAACGTAATGAGAATCCGGAAAAGAGGATGTTTTTTGGAAAATTTTCAGCATAAAGATAAAAAGAGAAGGAAAAAAAAAACTAAATCCTTAAAACTATTCGCCATTATCCCTCTTTCGCTTACGTATTGTAGCAGTGTGAGAGTATAGTGAGGTTGTATCTATCATCTCAGTTTTGGGAGGACAAGGTACTGATTCCATCCACGTTGGGAGAACGAATTGGAATAAGGTGACTGCCGCTCCATAACCCCAAATTGATCCATGAATAAGATCCATATACTCCCCAATAAAAGAGTTGTTCACAAAACAATCTTGATGATCATCATTACCATAGCACTTTGATGAGGTTTGTGTCCGCAAGTTACATGCCACCAAGTAACGGTTTGTCAGACTCCATACATAGACAATATTGCTATCCAGTGGATGCATTGCCATAGGTGCATAATAACCGATATCAGACCATGGGATAAATGTGAGGCGGATTTCCCACAAATGTTGCCAACATTCTTCATTGTTTTTCAACCTCCATACCTTCAAAACATCGCCTACCTCTTGCCCTAATGTTTTGATGTACATGACAAACCCTCCGGATGTAGAAAAGGCTCTTTTGTACTTTTGATCCGAATGATCTGGGAGAGGTATAACCAAGAACTCATCGGATTCAGAATAGAAATCATGAGCCAAGAGTACTCCAGGATCAGGAAGCTCAAAATCTATTTGGGATAAAACATAAAGCGTGCCATTCAGACTCATGGGATGCTGGTAAGGGATGTAACAAGGGCAGTGAAGCTTCTTGGAAGTCCAAATCCCTTTCTCAGACGAATATATATGAAAATTCGTACAATTCATAGATCTTATCCCAGTCCTTACGACTTTAAAATCAAAACGACTCTGTCCTCGTCCAAGCGCGTCACCAAACCAAACATAGCAGAAGCTTCATAAGGACAAGAAGTGATTTCAACCCACTGTTGTAATAATGGATTACCAACAAAGGAGCCATAACCAGTTCCTACCATCAAAACCAATCCGTTGGAAGAAGCAGAACTAGCGAACGCACTGATCGTAAGATCATGGAAGGGTGGGATGTAAGAAGCAAGAGACTTTGGAAGATCCCATGTGTCGCAACCATGGAATCCCATGAGCTATTTTCCCTTGAATCCCGCAGAGATTAGGGACCAAGAAGAAGAGGAGTTTTGGTGCAAAGACACAAAGAGACGGCGAAAATAAGCTAATTCTATAGCCGACTCCCATGTTTTGCAAACCGATTTGAATCTAGAGATGCTTCTTAAGGGTAACCTTGCTAGTATCTCTATTACTATAGCTTCTGAAAGATGTGTGGTGTTGGTTGGTCTCTCCATTGGAAATTGCTTCTCTCGATGGATTAGGGTTTAACTTTTGTTTCAACTTCTCTCGATATAAATAAATTGTTGGTTCAACTTCGAGATAGAGAGAGAGAAGACGGATTACTGTTCGTTGGTTAGATATAAATAAAGATATTTGTTTTTTTTTTGTTTTTATATTAATTTTGCAATGCATCACCACTAGCAGAATTTATTAGGCCCAATGTATTAATCGTTAGAACATGTACATTAGTGAACTTCTTTTTAGGGTTTAAGTTTTTAATATTTTATTATTAATTTTTTTTTTCTGTTTGATTAATCGAATCTATCGTGGACCGCCACGTGTCCTGAGGTCCACAAAATAGTGATGAACTCACCAGCAAGAAGTTCACCCGAGAGAGCTAAGGAGAGAGAAGTTCATATAAGTGGGATTATTTTAATATTTTTTATCGTGAGAAACGTGTGTACTCCTTTGTGAGCTCTTAATGTACCTTCTCTTACAGCTATAATGCCAAAATTCCATTATTTTACGACCAAAAGAATTTTTGACAGGAACAATGAGCACCATTATTTTAAGACCAAAATACGTTTTGGTTCTCGTGTTCGGGTTACTCGGTTCCAAAAATTCAAACTGGAACTGATCCAAAAATTTATGATCCAAAACTGAACTGAAAATTTACAAGTGTCTAGTTGGATCCACAATCTTCTACTTGAGAATCAGAACCGAAAAAAACCAACCCGTATAGATCCAGATCCAAAAGAAACCGACCCGAATAGATCCGATCCACTAAGAACCAACCCGAAGAGATCTGATCTGTTAAGTACCGATTAATATACGAGGAATATCTACAACTACGACTTATGTGTTCTATTTTCTATATTTAATTTATAATTTCATGAACATATCTTCTGTTAATTAACTTTATTATTAGTTAATACTGAAAATAAAATACAAAATGAATCAATACAATTAAAATAGGAATTTTTATGAAATTACCAATACTCTTCCTTGGTATATTATTTTTATGCTATTAAATTTGCCTTAAAACTTAAACTCTAGAAGGATAGTTTAGAAAATGAAAGAATGACCACCAAAACTACCTAAATGACTAATTTTATGCCAATTAATTCTACACTAAACCATTACAAATACATTTTTAAACAAATAAATATATATTGATGCCAAAAAAATAAAATAAATACATATGAAATGTGAGATAATAAACAAAGTCTCACATCAGAAGTTTAAATAAAAAGCGTCTAATATATAATGAGAAGTCTAACTCTAATAGTACGAGGCATTTTGGGAAGAAAACCAAAAGTAAATCCATGAGGGCTTGCCTATTAGACCCAAAGTGGACAATATCGTATTAATATGTGAATATAAAGTTTGACATGAGCCCTCATATATTTCAACAATTGGTATCAGAGCGGTTTGACGAACATATGTAAAAATCCTAAAACACCCTTTAAGATATGAATGGAGATCCTTCAAGTAGGAAGAGGTGGTCGTGGCATAAACTGTCAGGAGATTATTGAACCTGTGATGTTGTTGGAAAAAACATTCTCAAAGGAAGCCATGTGATTACTAGTACAAAGTGAAGCCAGATAATTTTCTAAAGGAAAAACACAAGAGATAAATGTGATCATTAGTTTAGGGGGGGGGAGGGGGAGAATGTGAGATAATAAATAAAGTCCCATATCGGAAGTTTAGACAAAAAAAAATTGATGTTTGGTCTGGTGTATGATTCTGAATTTCCTATTGTATAATCGATGTTTCATGTTTGCAGCTGCATCTCCGAGAGCAATGATTCAGAGGCTTTGTAATTCATACATAATATGTGTGATTGTGATTATTCCTTTTGGTGGTGCTTTTAAATTTCAAAACATCTTTAGCTTCTGATTTTTTTTTTTGTTTAAATAAAAACTACGTATGTAAGAATTGACTACGCTTTTTTCTTTACCATCGGATTAACTACGCTTTAGCGGATCCAGTAAACTGGTCGCTGTTTACACAAATTAGGATGCTCTCTCTTCAGTGTTTTCCATTTTTCCTGTTTTTGGTTATTTTTTCAGCAACAATAATACCGTCTTTCAGATTTAATATTTTTAAAAGAGGGTTGACATCAACTTTCGTATTCAGCTAACCAAACTGCACAACTGCATGTTTGCATAGTAAAACATATATCACGTAAACTTTGCATTGGTGTTCCCTCTTTTACGTCCATTATATTAATTACTGAATTCAAAAAGTAAAAGCCATAAAGTATTCAATGTCAATTACTAATGAAATAATTTTAAAGGTTTACTTAGTGATATGAGTTCATATTCACAACCAATTTGTTCACGTTTCATTCTACGCTTCTATTTTATCTACTACAACCCCACATCATATGATTTTCTTTTATAAACCACCCCACATCATATGGTTTTCTATTATAAACCACCACGACTATACTAAACAAAATATTTGACTTCACTTCCTAAAACATTTTTAAACTACAACAACACATGTATTTGTCAACATTCCGCGCTTGCGCGGAACTACGCTCCTAGTATGAAAAATAGGGAGATTCCATAAGAATAAGAAAGGAGAGAGAGAAGAAAAAAATTCAACAAGAGAATTATTCTAAATACTAATTTCAACGAGATCCAAAATATTAATTAGACACTAAACATAGATGTATCTTAATGATCAAGATTGAAAGAAGATGTATCTTAATAAGTATTCATCGAAAATTAAAATATTAACTAGAAACTATAAACATAGATGTATCTTAATTCTCAAGGTTGAGAGAAGAAGTGAATAATAGATTCATTGTCCTCTTCGCGTTGTAATAATGTGGCATTTGGAAGGACAGACAATGTTTACGATGGACATGTTGGGACTCAGTTTTATATGTTGAAATTTGCTGAGAAAAATAATGTGTATCAATTTCTAACCAGTCAACCATTTCAAAATTGTTGATCATGGTTGTATCTGCTATAACCATGCTTATTTGTTTTTTTTTTTTTTAAATGCTAAGACCATTGTTCCTGCATTTTTTATGACAATCATTTAGTTTAAGTTCTGAGAACTTACCAGAAAAGAGGTTGGATGTTGAAACCTCTAGGTTTTATCTTTCTAGTATGGCTATAGATAATGAAAGTCTCAAGTCAAATCTGATTTCATTTTCATCTTTATCATCTTCTTCCATGAAATCCAGAACATGTCTCGTTCTTGTTGGGGATGAATTACATCACTCGACTAAAATCTCATTGGTTATTTTTCATCTGGATGCAAAACAAATCAAATGTGGAGATAAAACCACGACGATCATCCTCTTCTAATTTTTCTCTTTTACAGTAATTAGTTGTCTCATCTCACCTTTTGTATTGTTAATGTGTCTCTTGGGTCAGATTTTCAGAATAGGTATAAAACACAAGAAAATTGGTTTTGATGTCAAGACTTTGAACCATACAAAGTATGAACAAATAACTGCCACTGCTTAATGGTATTTCTGAGAGATTTGAAATAAGGTGATGGAGACTGGGAGCATCATCGGCCTGAAAGAGGTGTTCTACTCTATTTTTTATTTCTTCAAATTATATACAACAATAACTAACATAATTTCATATCAGTTAGCTGAGGAAATTTTAGTGTATCTCAGGGAAGGCAAAGCATATTGTAACACCCCAATTCTACGTTAGATAACTTATTTAGAAGAATGGATTTAAGAAACTTTATACCTAAGTCATTAAAGCTCATTAAAAAGGAAAAAAAACCTAAAACAAAAAGGATTTTTGTGTGCACATGTGCATAAGAAAGAGCAATCATCTACGTTTTGTTATCATCTTTGATGTGTTGTTGTTGCCTCGAGACTTTCAAATACTGATTCGCAAACACTGACAAAGGAAAAATGGAGTATGTGGCGAGAGAAGCAATTAAAGGGAAAGAAAGGTGAAGAAGAAGGAGGCACCTAGATCAGATCCAAGGTTTTTATTTACAGAGAACATCTCAAAAAAGCCAAGGGAACTTTTGTAGGTATTATCAGAACTAAAACAAGGCCACAATTGTCAACACTTCTTGGACAAGAAACCTATGTAAAACTGCAACACGAACTTAAAAATATAAGTGTGTGGAAGAAACTTTGGGAGTGTGTTCCATATAAACTAAGGAGAATCGGATCAAGAACTAGTTGTCTATGGAAAGAATATATTTCACAGAATTCATATGTTGATGGATTATCATTACAAGTTAAACTCTATCCAGAATTTGATCTGCAACTTGAGAGAAAGTCATTGTTTCCTGAACTCATAAACTTGGATTTTCACAAACTGTTTTTCAGTTTCATGGAAGCGTTTTTCAAGGCAGTTAACGGCAGATCAGAGAGATTCAGATGGTGATAAGATGCGTATGGAAATTTGTTATGCATAAAATGCTTTTGTTAAGTTGATCCAAAATCATTTGAATATGCAATAATCTATAAAACTGTTCTGTTGCGAATGTGGAAGGTTCATTCGTAATCTGATCTACTTCTAACTTTGTGTCTATGTATAGAAAATTGCATTCTCAATATTCAACGGTGGGTTTGAAAAATGAACGGTCAGTTTATTAGTTATTCACGGCTTTCTAAACCAGTTTGGTGCAGTGTAAAACATAGTGGTATGTTTGATGAATTGTCTTGTATGGTTGGGAAAATGAGATCGGGTTAACACAAATTCTACAAAAGAAGCTATTGTTTAATAGTTTATATTGGGATTTTTAACATAAAAACCCCTCAACTAAGTTTGTTTTGGGTAAAAACCCCTAAACTAAGTATTTAATGGAAAAAACCCCAAACTAACTTTATTTAGAAATTAAACCCTCGCCGGTCATAATTACCAGTACTACCGGTAAATCTTTAGTTTAGGAGTTTTATCATTAAACATAAAAATTCAAAAAAAAAGAAAAAAAATCAAATATAATAAGATTATCTAAACATTCGTAATTTTAATTTTCAAAACTAGCATTTTAAAAATTTCTGTAAATATATGAATGTTTTCTTATCCTTGTAAAATGGATTTTTAACTCTAAAATACCTTAACTAAGTTTGTTTTGGGTAAAAACCCCCCAAACTAACAAGTAAACCCCCATATTAAACATAGTTGAAGGGTTTTTATTATTAAAAATCTAAAAAAAAATAAATTATAACATTATATAAAAATTAGTAACATAAATTTTTAAAATTAGCATTTTGCAAACTTTCTGTAAATATATGAGTTTGATTTGTTTTAACATCAATATTATATATATAGATTAAAATTTTTTTTAAAAAAAAAACCAAAATATAATAAAAAGCATCTAAAGATTTATTATTACATTTTTATTAAATAAGATATAATTATTATTATGTTTTCTTGTTCTTATATGTATAAATTTTGATAATTTTATTACAGGTAAATCGTTAGATAATTTTTCTTATATTTTCTTGGTTTTTACATTTTAATTTATACATATATAATTTTGATTTTAAAAGGATAACAAATCAGACTCATATAGTTACAATTTTTTTTAAATGCTAGTTTATAATATTAAAATTACAAATTTTTAGATAATGTTATTATATTTT
>CAKOAT010193488.1:74408-92280 GCA_932364175.1 Eruca vesicaria subsp. sativa | reverse complement strand
TTGTTCTTTACCTTTCTCATTACTGTCATATTTTACTATTTGACATTTTAATTATAAAAAAAACTTTAATAAAATACCCTTACATGATGGTCATTACTGGAAAGCATATGCTCATAAGTATTGTTCCATGAATTGGGGATTAAAATTGTCAACACTGATCAATTTCAACAAGAGATCGACTTGAATGTATAAACCTTGTGTATATAAGTCTACATTTTTATGATGAATCTGTAAGCCATTTGTTCGCTACTCAAATTTTCAATGCTAACTTTTTTGTTTTGAATATGTATGTGTTGCCATCAGACCACCCAAGATAGTAGTAAGAAGAATGATATATTCCTTGGAATCTAGTTGCGCAAGCATATTTTCCTGCTTCTTTAAATCATTAGAAAGTTTATTCAGTGAAACATTATACAATTATTAAACCTTCCAAAAAAAAGCTTTAAGACAGTACCCTACATGATGGTTATTACCGGAAAGTATATGCTCGTAAGTATTGTTCCATGGATATTGGAGAATAAAATTGTCTCCACCGAGCGATTTCAATCTCAAGAGATCGACTTGAATGTATAAACCTTGTGCATGTAAGTCTACACTTTTGAACGATATGATGAATGTAGAACCGAACCATGAATGAATGAAATGTAGGAATCAATATATCTCAGAGGAGTCTTAACTAATGATCTTGGTTTAGTATAGGTCTGATCTTGATGTGTCCAGCATGGCCATGAAAAAGACAAGCAATGTAGCATTCATTATTGCCATAAGTGCTTATTGAATTGGTCTGCTTTGCTTATATTTTGTTTTAAAGGTTTTGTATGTGTTATAATCCTTTTTTCCAGGCTATAATTCTTTTGCACCAATTGACAAGAAGAAATTGAAAGAGCTCGCTGATTGGTTGAAAACTGATCTGTAAGTGATTGCTTTTCCCATAATAGCTTGCTTAGTCTACAAAAACTGATTGTTTTTCAACATTTTGTGTTTGCAGTCATTATAGAACACCTCTAGAACAAAAACCACGTACAAGTCCAACTCGGTGGTATCACACCCCCTGGACTTCCTTATCTTGGCTGAACGACTGTGTAAGTCTTCTGCTATGACTTAGAAGACTTACTAGATAACTTACTGAAAAGTATTCTTTGTAAACGACTTACCAGTACATTGTCTGGTAAGTCTTCTACGTAGAAGACTTTGTAGACGATTACCAGTAATTCTTCTGGTAAGTCTTCCACGTAGAAGACTTTGTAGAAGAGTTACTAGTAAGTTGTCTAGTAAGTCTTCTACGTAGAAGACTTTTTAGACGACTTACTTGTAATTCCCCTGATATCTTCTGATTTGTATTATTTTATATGCAGCATATGGATTCTTGGATTAATATGCTGAGGAAGAGGTACGACGCTAAGCCACAACATTTAAGGAGCGAGAGAATGTGCTTCCTTGATCATCTTTTTGCTCAGCAATGAAGATACTACTACAAGGATTTTAAGTACTTGGAGCACGATCACAGTGGTTTAGGAAGAAGACTCCCTGGTGTGGCGTGAAATTATTATTCATGCACTATACCATCATTATTCCAATCGAACAATTTTGGGGGCGGATATTGATAAAATCTATGCGCCAATGAACTACAACGAAACTCATTGGATTGTTGTGTGGATATCGATTCCTAAGAGATGCATAGTTGTTTGGGACAGCATTTGTTCATGTATCCCCCAAGAAGAACTCGATGTGGTAATGGAGTCTTTTCTCAACATGGTCCATTATCTGCTTGTTGAGTGTACTTCCTCCATCGGACAACGTGCCCAATACACCTTGGATCCATTCACATATGAGAGACCGACCTATATACCTCAGGCCCGATCTGGTGATTGTGGCATGTACGCTCTAAAGTACATTAAATGTCTTGCTCTTGGGATGCCATTTAATCAAAAAGACTTTGCTAAGGCCAACAGGAAGGCTATGAAGGATAAGATGGCGGTGGATATATTTAAAGAGCTTGCTGGCCAGTATGAGAAAGAAAACATGGACAATGATGACTACCTGACAACATATGAGGGGTGATAAACAAGATACGTTAGATTATTTTGTATGATAGATTAGGCTGATGTGTGTATTTGAACTTGATTAGTTTTCTATGCTGATGTATGATAGATTAGGCTACGTTAGCAAAGTCAGGATAGGATGAATTTTTTTTGTAACCTATCTTCTGCAAAGAAGACTTACAGTTAAGTCGTCTGAAATATTTGACGACTTAAATATAAATCGTCTGGAAAGTCTTCTGTGCAGTGACGTTTTGGAACCTTTCAGATAATAAAAGGGCAAAACTTTCTTAAATTTGTTTCGTATTGAAATTTGACAAAGAAGTTGACACAGATAAGTTCATAACACAAACTTTTAATACATAGACTAAACACTGGAAAACTAACTTTAAGGTCTTTTGGACGACTTACTTGAAGGTCTTCTGAAAGAATAAACCCTGGACGGCTAACTTTAAAGTCGTCTCGACGACTTACTTGAAGGTCTTCTGGAAGACTAAACACTGGACGACTAATTTGAAGGTCTTCTGGAAGAATAAATCCTGGACGACTAAGTTGAAGGTCTTCTGGATGACTTACTAGAAGGTCGTCCACGTCATTTCTTACATTGTGGTTTCGTAAGGCCAATTTTTCTGCAGTTTGAGCCATGTGTTGCTTTTGGTGTTTGCGTCCTCTCATCCTGGATAACTCCAACAAATATTGTCATCTTGATTTCTTCAATCTCCCCGGACCACGCTTTACATCCGGAGGAAAGCATGTGTGTTCCTCAACTTGTTGTCCAACACAAGGATATATATTCTCTGAGTATCATGCAAACAAATAATCTTGAGTACACTGAACATACAAGTGTAGAGATATGCAAACCATCATATGTTCCAGCAGCTATAGCATGAGATCAAGGTATTTTCTTCACTACATAGACACCACAGTCACACTTTCCATGTTCCAAATCAACGACTCAGTCCATATTGCCTCCTTTCACTAAGAATCGCCATCCATCAATTGGTTGGGTCCTCATCGTATCCGCTATCTCCGATCGAACAACAAGAAAGTATTCAATACCCTGACTATGTTTAGTTGGGAGACTCAAAGCGTCTTCCCTCTTTTTCGAAAACTACATTCATAGCTTCTCCCTTATGAACTCAACAGGAACTGAATCAGAAATCCTCTAGCTCGCTTCAGTGCATAATTAATAGATTCAGCGATGTTGCTTATTTTTATGTTGTACTTGTCCCCCTGACAATAAACCCTTGACTATAGGCTGACGTCTCCAAATACGTTGTAAGGTCCAGGTTTGCACTCCGTATCTCAGCCATGTACCGGTCAAAATCTGAAACCGTATGAGCACAAGCAGCATCTTTCACCAAGTACAAGAGATGTTTGACAATGTTATCTTGAAGGTGATAATAACATATTCCTCGGGTTATCCAAGGAAACACCTTATCACACGCACTTTTAATGGCCGTGTGCCGGTCGGAGACTATCACCAGAGGCTGCTCATCAGATACACAACTAGCTAATTTTGTGAAAAACCATTCCCAAGAAGGTTCCTCTTCAGCATCTACGATCCCAAAAGCAATTGGAAATATCTGAAAATTCCCCTCTTCTGCGGCTGCAACTAACATAACACCTCCATACTTCCCACTTAGGTGATTCCCATCCACCACCTTCTCTGATACTTAAAACCTTTGATAAAAGCTCCAAAAGAGAGAACTATATACTTAAATCTATTGATAGAATCAAGTTTTATAGCCGTGATAGAATCGAGATTTGCTAAGGAGATTTTCTCAAGATATGATGGTAGACGCGAATACCTATTCTCTGCTGATCCTCTCACCAATGTTTATGCATATAGTAGTGCTCCGTATAAAGTGGTGTAATCAAGCGTCATGCAAAATAGTTTCTTCATTGCATTAGTGATATGTCGTGGAGTCAACCCATCAATGATTCCAACACGATCAATGAAAAGCCTACCAACATACTTTGGAGTACAGTATCTCTGCTGCACGATTCGATCTCCCACTGAGCACGTATGTGTTTCCACATACTTTGCTACCCAAAACGTGTTTTTCCCATGTTTCACACTCGCTCTGATATTCCATACAAAACCACTAATCCGACATGTTGCCACAAGGAGAGTTTTCGTTGACTTGTACATTCTGAAGAAGAACTTACGCCTCACTGTTGTCAACCGCAGCTTTGAAAGCAGTGCATCCTTGCTAACAAAACTCTGGTTGACATAGATATTGTTATCATTCGATCTTCCTACTTCAATAGCATATATCTTTTTGAAATCTTCAAAACACATATCATCATCTTCTTCCTCATCCTCATCTTTAACATTTCCATAAACAATGTAATCCTCACCATTCTCGTCCGCTTCAGCAACAATAGAGATATCAGCATCCTCCTCCCCATCATGATTTTCATCTTCAACCAAATCATCATCATCATCTTCAAAACATTCATCAGCTTCATCATCTTCTTCCCTTTCCTCTGAAACTGTTTCCACCTTGCTACGACTTGATACACAAAGTCCAGGTGTTTTGGTTATCTCGAGTAAGTTTTGAACTTGTCTATCACTTGTAACATGAATATAAAGGGTGTCTAGAGCCATCTGTTGCATCATTTCTGCTGGTAATGAGTAGGTTATCTCCAGATATTATGTACGCATGTCCAGGTTATAATCTTCTCGAGTCATTGCAACAAGTTCAGCATGTGTCGAACCTTCTCTCAAAAAAAAACATTCTTGCTCCTTTGAAATTATCAACCACAAAATCCCAACAGCAATCTTTCAACAACAATTTTTCCATACATTGCATGTAACTGACGCATCATCTGCCAAAATTCAAAATAAAACACATAGAGAAAATGAAAGTTTACTAAACATTGACGCAGACGGCATATCAGTAAGTCTTCTGGAAGACTTAGACGACTTACCAGTAAGTCGTCCAAACATGTCAATTTTGCATATGACTTTTAAATGGGATGACTTACTGACCGAATTGTGTCAGATATTTGACTTTTCGTGGAAGACTTACCAGTAAGTCGTCTCTGGGAAAACAAAAATTTCAATATTTTATTAAAGCTAGACGACTTATCTGTAAGTCTTCTCAGGTTAGTTTACAATTCAAAAATAAAACTTAAATATTTAACTTTTCTCAGACGACTTACTTGAAAGTCATCCAGTTAGACGACTTACGAGAAAGTCGTCTAGTTAGACGACTTACGAGAAAGTCGTCCAGTTAGACGACTTACGAGAAAGTCGTCCAGTTAGACGACTTACGAGAAAGACGTCCGAGATAGGCAAGGTTTGACCAAAATCTCGGAAAAAAATCTGATTGACTTTGCGTATTCTTGGACGATTTTCAAGTAAGTCGTCTGACTGGACGACTTCCGTGTAAGTCGTCTGACTGGAAGACTTCCGTGTAAGTCATCTGAGAAAAGTTAAATATTTAAGTTTGATTTTCCAATTGTAAAATATTGAAAATTTTATTTTCCCAGACGGCTTACTGGTAAGTCGTCCAGGAAAACCAAATATTTGACACAATTCAATTAAATTTAAAACTAACCCGTTTATCCTAGAAGACTTACTGGTAAGTCGTCCGTTTGACCAGAAAACTTACCTGTAAGTCTTCTACAGCCAAATGACTTACGTGTAAGTCTTTTATGCGAACAAATCTGGAAAAAAAAAAAATTAATTTCATACCTTAAACTAGTGAGATGACTTCTTTAGCACACAGAGTCTTCTCCAACCACCCATAACCTCAAACAAAAGTAACCTCCAAGAATAGTATGCTTGAATGGCTCTATTAACCATAAAAACAAAATTTGAATTAAAAACTTGAGTTTTTTGGATAAATATGGAGACAAAGTGAAAGAAATGTTGTTTTTAGTTGTTCATGCTGGTTGGGGTATTGATGGCAATGACAATCTTATAAATGCTTGAAGATGATGAGGTTGAGAGAGTAAAAAAGTCATTTTCGAAAATAAAAAAATAAATTTAATGGCATTTTCATAAATTATGTGAACATGTGGGGTGAATAGGGCAAAAGAAAAAAAAAAGTTAGTTTAGTGTTTGACTTTGAGTTTTGAGTCAAATTTGCCAAAAAAAACCTAAATTTTATGGATTAATTTCCTAAATTAATAACCAAATCTGTATTTATAAACAATATAATCAACACAACAATACTTGTAATTAGCTTATAAATTCTTTAAAAAAATAAATTAATTAAATTTAACAATTATTTAAATCGTTTTTAATTGGGTTTAAGCAAGCGAACAAGTTTTGCGTTTTGAAAGCGCGGGTCATAATCTAGTAAATATTTTAAAGCAAAAACCCTATAATATTTATCTTTTATCAGATTTTTAGCCAGTTTTTATCACCAGTTGTCACAGTTTATCAGATCTAACCTCTTTTTTTTTTGAATTAAAGTTTGATTTTTTATCATTTCTTAAGTATTCTTACTTTCTCTTGCTGATTATCTTCTTTTTTCATGTTTATCTCAACACTTAACATATGTTTAGGAATTTCAGTGGAAATTAGTGAGTAGTTTTCTTTTTAGGTTTAGAGCGTTAAGGATTTCAGTGATCTCTTAAAACATGTCGCAGAAGATGTCTTAAATCTAGCAAAGGTGAGTGTGTTTGTGATATCGCTATCTTTGTAACTAAATATATTCATATAGAGATTAGTTGTTTCTCAGGACCAGGGCCGGCTCGACGATATGTAGGGCCCCTGGGCTAGAAAAAATTTATGACCCTATAATTAATTAATTTTAAATATTTATCAAAATTATACATTATAAATACAACTAAAATAAATTAGACCCTTGCTGTAGGAGAAAATAATTTTTTTGAGCCCCTTTATACTATTAAATTTGCCAAAATTGCAGGTGGGCCTGGGCGGGAGCACTGTTTGCCATCTCCTTTTAGCCGGCCCTGCTGAGGATGGTTTGAAGCATAGAAACTACAAAGAAGCCGGTTTATTGGATGTTGCGCCAAGGTAGTTATAGCAGATAAGAACACCAATATCCAGGTGGTTAGTGGGTTGTTTAGGGGATGGGGTCCACTCAAAACACAAAAAACGGACGCTTCTAACAGCTAAACAAGCGCTGTGGTTTGTTTGTTGTTTGAACTGTTCACGGTTGCTACCGACACATGTCGGCCTGCGATTTATTCTTTTTTATTTTTTTTAAAAATCGAACAAAAAAAAAACAATCCCAAGTGGGGTGCTATGATAATTATGCTCTGAGACCATCATTAAACCGAGGTTCTTAAGATGGAGTTCTTAGCGGAAGTTAAGAAACAATTTCTTAAATTCTGTTAGAAACCCCGTCTTAAGAACTCCGGGTTAATCATGCTCTAAAAATTAAAATTGAAACTTCTCCCAACCAAATTCTGGTTATCTTAGGTTTTTAATCCTCTTAACGATTTCTTGCGGATAAAGCTTTGTTCTTGACGTCTTGTTCCTATATATAAATCGGTCTCCAATTAGTTTGACCTTTTGATGGTTAAAACTTGACCAGTATTATCTTATCTTATTATTATTATTATTTTACCACACACATTATAGCATGCATGTAAGAATACTGCGAAAATGAAGGTGCTTTTATTTGTACAACATATGGTCTCTAAATTTTGCCGGGGCCTCCATAAACGACAAGATGACCTACTTTCCACCATGTTTCTGTTGAGTCTCTCACTTTATAACCATGACTGTTGTCCGTATAAGACTCCGTGTTCCCCACAGTATTATCTGTCTTATAATTTTCGTCGATAATGGAGATATCACGTATATATGAGTCGTAGTGAGGGTTCCCCACCGGAAAACGTCCGTTACCCATGGGAGGACTTGGAGATGATAAAGGACTGTACACTTCACCTCCCCATTCTACCCCTGTCCCGGAGCTCTCTTTGAACCTGCTCGCTGGCCAGAACCCAATTTCTTCATTCGACACGTACAAATACCAGTTCCCGCTGCTTTGGTCCTGTACTCAACAAAATCCACTTGTTCAAATTCTCAGGACTGATAATACTCATACTTTTTAAAATAACGCAATATATGGCTCTACCCCTAGTCATGACTTATCAAGGCCCTGAGGTTCGGAAGAATATAAACCATTTAGTAAAGATTTTTAAACAAAGGTTTTTTTTTAACAATTTGGAGGCAAATTTTCATATATTTATGAACTTGGAAATTTTTGGAGATCCAAAGCTTATGTTATATTTGGTTATGCCCAGGACAGGTTCTTTCTTGCCTCATGATCAGATTTTTTACTATACAATAAAAACATAATGCATCCAAAAAAAGTGACCTTGATTATGGCGATGTCAATAGCTTGTACGTTTTGCGGATCAAGAGGTATTCCTGGAGCAATATCTTCACGGACCAATATCATTCCGGCTCCATCGGGACATCTGGAATGATAACACTGATGTCCTCCAGCCTGTATATTAAACCATTACCAATTAACATGTAAGTACTATTTGATGTATAGTAGTTGGGAATCTTCATGGTTATCAAACGTTAACTTTAGATCAAATGCGAAACCCCTAATCCAAAAAATAATAATGATGAAAAACAGAATTCTATATATGAAAAAGTGAAAACATTATGCTTAATTATAATATGTTCAAAAAAATTAAAAAAGTTATGCATAACTAATACTTCCTCCGTTTCATTTTAGTTTTCGTTTTAAGTTTTTGCACACAGATTAGTAAAACATTATATTTTAGAAATAAAAACACCATTACTTATACACATAACCATATTTCAACCAATAAAAAAATAAAAAATCTATAAAGTTAATAAATTTTGTATTAGAATTATAAAACGACACTTATTTTGAAACATTTTTTTTCTCTACAACGACATATAAATTAAAATGAAGGAAATATAATAAAGGCTGACTATATATGCTTAATCAATATTATAAAACCCTCACTAATAAAACATTATCTTGTTGTAAAAAAAACACATAATATTTGATTCAGAAGGTTATGCACTTATGCTTGAATGTATTAATCATGAAAGTCTCAAACGCTCACTAATCATTGAGTTAATTCGTTAATGCATACATGAAAGTAAAATGCAACTATTATTCACTATGAACACAAACAAACGCCATGCATGACTCGTGACGCGGTTCGTGTATAAAGAAATAAAATAGAAAAGAAATATAGTATAACTCGCTCACGTTAGTAAAAACGAATAGCCGAGTTGTGACTCCCTGGTACAATAGGGGGTTTACCTAAAATGAACAAACAATAGGATTGGAATACATTAATTAAGAAAATGAAAGAAATGCACACCAAATTACGCGAGTATTTAAAAATACAGCTTATATTAATTGACTTACGGTCCAACCTGCTTGGATGAATTCACTTCCGATCTGAACGTGCAATCGAGTAGAGCTGATTTGATTTGGTCCAACCAGAGGAGTAAAAATAGCAACACGCATTCCCGCTCCATTGTAAATCTTTGGTTCCCTTTTTGTCCGTGTCACAGCAAACTGAATAAAACGATTGGAAAATTAATGGGTGTTCTCCGATCATAGATTTAAGTTAACTTTATGATATCAAAATCATTACAGATTTATGCTTGAATTTTTTTAAAAATGTCTAAATAATAATTAATACAGTTTGTCAGCTTGGATTTTGTACTTCTACTGATTTATTTAAACTTCATTAAATTATTTTCAAATCATTTGGTATTAAAACTGTATTAAAATTTTTGATCAGATAACATCAAACTTTAAATTCATAAACAGAACTTATAAATACACTGTTTTTGTAAGTCTGGATATAGGCACTATAGATATAGTGTAGATGTTGTGTTACAAAAACAAAAAAGATATAGTGTAGATGTTACTTTACTATATATTTGACAGTTCTAGTTGTAAAATAATTTTTTTAAGAAAGTACACTTACGTGATGATCATTACTGGAAAGCATAGGTTCAAAAGCATTGTTCCATGAACCACGAGGATTAGATTTGTCCGCACCGAGCGTTTTCAATCTCAAGAGATCCATTTTAGTGACTCTACGTATAGGAACCGTACCAATAGGGCAACCTACGCCATTCTCCCATAAGTGACCAAAGTTTTGTTTACTGAGTTTCTCTCTATGCTTTCTCGATCCTTCGAGGTATGATATCATACGCATCTACGCACATGAAGAATCATAATATCTTGGTAAAATAGTCAGAATCAAACCGAGTTAGAACTAATTTCAGGTAAAACTCATATCCTTTTATATAATTTGATTTGATTTTGCATATGTTGTAAGAACTTATGTTAGATTAATTATTAAGATAATACAAATTAGATCAGTATACCTTATCATGAAAGACTGTGTGATTCATCATAGATGGGTGGTCAAATCCTGGTTGTTTGCAGAAATCCACGCACCCATACCGTTCACCATCTATAGACTGCAGATTTTGGAAGTAACAGCAACTATCAAACTCTTTTACCAGTTTATATGTAATATAATCCTTGTATCTTGAAGATATAACATGTATATAATTACGATGAGTGAGATGATGATGAACCTTGATGAGTTTAACAGCAGGCTTGTTAATAATCTTAAGTTCTTGCTCTGTATCCAAATCTTCAACATTTTTTAGTGTCCCGGCTGCTTCGACGATGCCATGGTTATAGCTTATCATAAGGCTACAACATATGCATAATAAAATGAACCACATTGCGAAAAAGCCAAATGCCATTTTCGTCAACACTGGAGAGACACGAGATACATATATATTATACCAACTCTTTGAAGAAGTTTTTATTTTTATTTTTTGAAGAAGTTGGTATTATGCAAAAAAAAACAAATGTTTTATTCCATGGTCAATGTAACTCTTCTTACCTGTTTCACCTTTTCAAAATTTGTTCTATAGTCCGGTCTAAAAAAGCTAATTGAAGACCATGATGACAAAAATTCCATAAATATCTGCTCCATCTGTTTCAAAAAGTTGAATGTTTTAGATTTTCTACACATATTAAGAAAAGACATAAAACTTTGATTACCAATGCATCATTTTTTGTAGATAACAATTTCATGTATTTTTTAACCAATAGAATTTTAAGAAACACAATTGAAATTTTTGGAATCTACAATTTATCATTAATTCATACATTGAAAATGTATAAAATAGATCATTTTGAAACAAATATTTTTTTCTAAAATGTTAATCTTTTTGAAACATAGGGAATAATCAATTTATTTTAGTCAAGATCTTGGGCAAAGTCATGGTCAAGATCTTGGTCAATGGTCTTAATGACCATTAAATGTGATAAATATCTATCTTATTAAAACAAACAGAAGTACAGATAAAAAAAAAACTCGTAGATTTTGTAATGTATTTACAAAACAATGCCACTAGAATATTTAATAGCCTTACATTTAAATAATTCATGTCTTTTTTATTAAATAATTTATTAAATAGATTTTAAATTAAAATAACCATCTAATTACACTTTATTGCCATTAAAACTACCTACTTCTATTTTTTAGCATTTATAATCTTTTTACCCAATTAAACAATTTCAAAACATATCTAAAGTTCTTAATTATTTATATACCTCTTTCTCTACAATTTTGTTTGTAGAAACATTCTAATTTAATAAACGTTGCAAAAAATGAAATTTAAAAGTCAGTTTAAAAGGTGACAAATTATGAAACCATAACAATTAAAATCAAACTGGATTACATATTTAACATCCGTCGGTTCAATCAGTTAGTCTCAGATTTTAGCAAATTTTTGCGGGTTTTTAAATTTGGACATTTTTTAAAACCCAAACTAAATAATACTTTCCAGTTAAGAAAATATTTGTAACGTTGTTAACAAAAAAATTCATCATAAAATATTAGGCGCTTTAGAAGCGCAGATCAAAATATAGTTTCCACTTAATAACCATAAACTGCATTGTCTCCAGATAAAAATCGACTATAAAAATAGAAAAGTGGATGTTTCAAAAAAAAATATATAGAAAAGTGGAAGTAGGAAATAAACTCATCATCTCCTGAAGAGAACAGAGCCACCTATCCAGATACCCTCAAAAACAATTTCCTCACCAAATCTTATAAATTGGTGTGTGTGTGTGTGTGTGTGTGTGAAGAAAATGGTGACTCTCAAAATAAGAATGTTGTGGGTAACGTGTAAAAGGGTTGATTAACTTGCACAATGTGTGTTTGAATCAGCATTTCTATATTTTTCTTAATATTGGATAACAATTACATTAGCATATAACCTTTAACTCTATTATATATGATGATCAACTACTTGCAACATATGCAATTTTGATGAACAACTCCATGGATGATTTCATGAAGAAGCTCTCCTCGGAACACTTGGGTCAACGAACAATTCTGAATGTACGACATCTTTGGTGAATATACCCACTCTGAAGTGGTGATCACAATGAATAGTTCTGCCTGCAGTAGTCTACAACCTTCGATAAGCTTCCATCCTATAATCTGTAAGAAATTACATTGTCTCGATTTTGAACCTAAGACCTAGATATAAAAACTTTTAAACCTTAGCCACTATGCTACGGTACTTCCATAGCATCATTTCAATTAAATCTATAAAATATTTAAATTTTATTATTGTAAGAATAAAATTCCATCCATAGCTCAGTGGTAGAGCATTTGGTAGTTTAAGACGCCTTCGATTCCAGTTCGGTTAAAAACGCTTCTCCTAACCGAGTTCTGGTTATCTTACATTTCTAATGATCAGATTTTTTTTTATTATACAATAAAAACATAGGGTCCAATTGGTAATGGCTGTAACTTTAAAGTTTTTGCTGTAGAAAAAAATCTCTAGACTTTTTGCTGTGATTTTAAATTTATTGCTGTAGATTTTTTGGAAAGCACTAAAAAAATTATTTTGGATATTTGGCTCTGCAGAACACTTGTATAGCTGTAGGTTATTTCAAGAGCTATGATTTCAAAAAAAAAATTTAAAGCTTGATTGCTCTGAATTTACTGCTGTAGAAATAAATAGGACCGTGGAAAGCACCTACAACAACTACCAGTCATCCCCATAATGAGTCCAAAAAGACGCGACCTTGGTTATGGCGATGTCAATAGCTTTTATCTAATTTTCAAAGGAATTGAAGATGTTTGGAATTATGCAAATTGTTACAAAAAAAAACAAAAAAAATGCAAAACAATAAACTTTTAATTTCATGGTCAAAGTAACGCCTCTTGTCTATTGGATGAGGATTTTACCCCTCCAAAATCTGGTCTAGGGTCCGATCAAGAAAATTTAAATGAAATTTCATCATCACAAAATCTACAAAATTTCATCTATTTTCTTTAGTCAAAATCATAATCAAAGTTTTGGTCAAAAATATTGGTCAATGGTCCTTTATTTCCATTTAATGATCATAAAATTTGTTTTTTTGTCAAAAATCTTATAATACTAAAAATTAGATATAATCAACTCTGAGCATGTCTACGTCATTTAAAAATCGTCTAATTATATACTTATATTTTTCCATGTAACTACTGCTTCTGTCAACTTAAATGAAGCTAACCTTACGTTTGGGCTATTATTACTTTTCGTTGCGGCCGATAGCTAGCCCAATCTCGCCCAACCATAATTTTGTCTGGATCGTAGAGATTTGATCATCCCCGAATCTTCCACTTCGTCTTCACCATCTCGGTTGCTCTGTAGTTTCCATTAGCGATTGCTCCTCTTTATCAATCAATGACCTCTTTAATCTCTTAGTTATTGTTTCATTCTACCTTCCTCTTGTTATCCTCTTTAATCTCTTAGTTATTTTTATTTTGTTTATATTCGTCACAATGTTCTACTGTTTAAATCAACCAACTTACGACATTCAATTACAGGGAGATGTGATCCAAGGTTTTCTTCCACCAAATACTGTTGGATGTTACCAAAGTCTTCTCAAGTGTGTGTGCTTTTACAGTCTCACACACGTTAGCAGTGTGATAATATTGTGTGCATGAAAAGATATACAGCTTGGAGGAGGTGCAGACCATAGTCGATGATATGGACTATGGGTTACGATCAGAACCATTAGCTGGAGAGTTCTCTGATTATAACGTGGGATGGGGTTTAAATCGTAGGATTACACGTTTATGTTTATGTAATGAAGGAGAGATTGGCTAAGCTGATTATATTAATACTTGGTGTGGCTCAATGTTTCATTGATGTATATGTTGAGATGAAGTAATAAACAAGAACAATAGTAATAAAGTGAAGTGCAGTGAAGTACAGTGAAGTGCAGTGAAGTACAGTGAAATGCAGCGAAGTGCAGTGAAGTGTAGTGAAATGCAATGAAGTGTTGAAAGGCAAGTAAAGGAGGGAACACCAATTTAAATATCTGGTCTAATATTCTTTAAGCTTTGGAGTTAAATATACATGTGGAAGCAAGTAGGAGGAACTGTTGGGGCTTTATGCCAAACCAGAGTCACATGTCTTGGCAAGAAGGGAAGAGAAGAAGAAGCTGTTCCTTTCCGTCTAGCTGGACGTGCTCTGACCTAGACTAGAGCTCTATTGTTTATTAGTTCATATTGTACTACTTATCAACTCGCTATTATATTTATAGAACTCCTATAACAACTAAATTAGTATGGGAATAAAGCTTATCATTCTTCCCTAAACTCTCTCTCTCAATTCTATCTTATTCTCTTGAATAATCTCAAGCATAATCTCATCCAGAAACTCTCTAATTCTCTAAACCTCGATTGGTACAGCAGATGATAAAGCAGTAGCAGTATGCTGCAGAAGCAGTATGCTAAAGAAGCTGTATGCTTTCATTAAAGTTTTTAATAAAGTGATTGACAGAGCATTAGCAGTATACGATTTTACAATTGTCATAATAGTTAGTAAAATAATATATTTCTTTTAAAATAATATGTATATATAATATATATTAATAATATATAATTTTGTTAATAATAATGAATTTTTATTATATAAAATATATTTAAAATTTTATTTTTTTTTAAAATATTAAATTATTTTGGATATAACATATTACTCATATATAAAATTATAGTTATAATTTAATTAATTATTATAAAATTATAATAATTATTAAATAAATAAATAATTAAATTATATTTTATATATAAATTAATTATAATTTATATATAAATTATTATTATTTATTTATTGGCAGAGTACTAAATTACTCATATATAAAATTATCATAAAAGTTAATATGTAATTTATTTATTAGTGTCTAAATAATATGTTTATATCGATAATATATAAATTATATTATGTTATGTTTGTTATTAAAAATAATGAATGATATCTGTAATTATATAAAGTATATTCTATTTTAAATGTGAAATATTTTTCTTTCAAAAAAAACTAATTATAATTTTTTATTTTTATTTTTAAAATATAAATTTATATTCAATTATAAAAATATTTTTTATATTTTTAAACAAAAATAAATTAATTATATATAAATATTATTAAGTTTTATATTTTCTATATGCAAATGCTTTCCCAAAAGCTCTATATGAGAGCATTGAGCAAATAGCATTTGAAGAGCATTTGCATTTGGTAAATGCTTTTCTAAATACTTCTTTGCCAAATGTTGATTGGATAATAGAGAGCATAATGCTTATCAGAGCATTTATGTTCTTGAGACCTAATCCTTCTCATACTCTTTTCTAAATTCCGCAAACACTTTGATTTTTCTTTTCTATTTCTGGCAAAGTTCATCATGTTCTTGAGTTGTTCTTCATTTCCAGCTTCAGATTTTGCCAAACATGGAAAACTCTAAATTAAAAATTCCAGTGATACTCAAGGGAGTTAACTACCTTTTGTGATCAAGGCTTGTCAAGACAGCCTTGGAAATCCGTGGAAAGACTTGGAAATAACCTCCATGGGGGAGTCAGTGAGGGCTCACATGGTAGGGGTTAGGGTCGATGCGCTGCAGCGCTGTGAGCTTCCAGTGGACAGGTTGTCACATAATCATTAACTTTTGTACTGTTCTGAGAGGAATTCAGGAGGTATAATCAGGGATCTGAAGGTGCAGATTGGTAATGCATTAGTTCCTGTGGATATTCATGTCTTGGATATCAAGTTAAACTGGAATTCTTCACTCCTCCTGGAAAGAGCTTTTATGGCCACAGTTGGAGCATTTGTGACATGAACACTAACAGGTTTTGTCTTACTTTGATTGATCCATATGTTTTTTATGACCCGGTTCGTGTTTTTAAGAAACATGTAAATTCATTGGAGACTGGAAAAGCTAAATTGATTGCAGCTTGCGAATGTGAAGTTGAGTACGAAACTGACTATTCCGGATCGATTGGCACTCTATCATCACCATCGATCGATTCCTTTGACCAACCAGTGGCCGATTCCGCATACGAAGCATCGATCGATAGCCAGTCTAAACATGGAACCCTGTCAAATCATTGCTATCCGAACTTTGCCTTACAAGCTGTAAGCAACAAGCAATATGATTACTCTATAGGCAGTTGGGCAGACAGCGGTTTCCATGAGAGCTTCGCCATAGATACATCATTCATATCTGATTCAGAGGATCACAGAGAAGAACATGATGAGGATTATGATGAGGAGTATGCCATAGAAATTCATGTCATTCTCACAGAAGAAAGACTCCTACAACCCATCAAAAAGACGAAGCACACAACATCGATCGATACTAAGCCGAAGCACAAAAGTCAGACACCCCAATCGATCAATCAACACCCATCAACATCGATCAATCATCATATCACCGACTTTAGGAAATTTGGTAACTTTCCAAATTTTGCTAGGGCATACAATGGGTATAAAAGAAGACTTGCATCCATGAAAACGTCTCACACAATAGAAGCAGTCAAGATGCCAGAACCTACTACCCTTGGGAGACACAGCAAGAGAGGCTCGAACTACAGAGATCACCATGGCAAAGAAACTAATGCAACATTTCAACCAGCCAAAGATTACCACCTCTCGTAAACCTTCGATTGACACGACTACCTTTAAATCAATCGATTCTTACCCTCCAACTCTTACTTGCACTAAACAATATTCCATTGATGCTTTTTTAAAACCAGATGTATTTGGTGTTATTAGGGATCACGAAGGTAATGATTTAGCATTGGATGGAAGGATTCAACATGTATCCAGAGAAGACATAGCAGACATCCTTCAGATGGCCAAAGGACCAGAAAACCTCTCTCAGCAGCAACTTGGCGTAATGCAGCAATCAATCGACACAGAAGCACCACCAACGATCGTCCAATGCACTTCTCCAGCGATCGACAAGCAAACACGCACATTGGTCGATCTCAACAAAACTCGCGATGCAGTTTGGGAGCTAGAGCTCTACACCAAAGATGAGATAAACGAGATGATTGGTTGCATGATTGATTGGCAAGAGGAAGCAATGGCTAAGCTCACCAACAATCAGAACACAGCATACGTAGTTTTGCAAGGAGGCATTACAGGATTGACAACAAGAATGAAAGATGGAAGCAGAATTATCAAAACACAACGTTTGCAATCGATCGATGTCACGAAGGACACATCGATCGATGCTAGCAACGGATCAGCAAGGAACAAACTGACGATAGATAAGATATCTACATGGAAAACCAAGATTGACGCGATATATCACCACCTCACCAATGATAATAGGAGTTTTTAGATTCCTATTCAAATGTTATAGTATGAAAGATATCGAACCAATTCTAAGCAATCATAAGCCAATGGGACTACAAGACAAAGCTTAATCTAAGTGCTATCAATATTAAGATGGTTTTTTAAAGTAAGAGAATACTAAATAAGCAATAAAGATCAAGCTTTCTTTCAAAATGAGAAGGTAGAA
>CAKOAT010193488.1:0-51174 GCA_932364175.1 Eruca vesicaria subsp. sativa | reverse complement strand
AATTTCCAGAAATCGTTGAAAACACAAAACAAAACGGTAAAAGTAAAGGAAAACAACATCCATCCTAATAAAAACCCATAAATCCGCAAGAGAAGCCTTCGATTTACCTTGGTCTTGTATCGGATCGAAATCGCCTCGAAATCACCTTTGAGAGAAACGGCGTTAGGGTTTTCTGAATTTCGCGAAAAAATGAGTAAAAGAAAAAACATCTTATATATGTCCGGTCAAAAATACAGTTAGGTTTAAAAGTAATTTGGTAAAATCCGGTTTGGACGATTTATAATTAAGTCGTCTGTTGATACTATAAGACTACTAAGTCGTCTGCATTATTAAATATATTTACCAGACGACTTAAATATAAGTCGTCCAGACCCTAAACCCTAAACCCTAAACCCTAAACTAAATTGATTAAATTAACTAACTAACCACGTTATAAAATCAAATTATACTTAAATATTGTTTACTATACACAGAAATAAACACACTTAGGTAAATTTTTAATTTTTCAAAAAAAAACATATATGCTTTCGAAAATCTAACCTAAGAAACACATACAATACTACAACATATGTTGGTGAAACCTAAACTAAAGAATATCATGACTCACTACTTTCACTCATCTATGCTGAAAACAACTGACTTTTGTTATATATTAATTTATATCTCTTAAGACATATGTTAATTACATAATTCCAATTTTCATTTATCAAAATATTCATTACACAATTTTTAAATTATTTTTAAGAAAAACTGTCCCAGACGACTTGCGAGGGCTAGAAACGTAAAAAAAAAACTCTTTTTTTGTTTGTTCACAAGGGGTTGGTTGTAATTTCAACAGTCTTTTAAGTTACTTTTGCATTTGATTCAAGTTTGGGTTTACTTTTGCATTTCAAATCAAGTTTGAGTCATATTTGGCAATTTTCCCTTGGATTTAATGTATATAGGTTTGGTGTTTAATTTTTAAATATTTAAATTTATAACTTTATATTTAAAATCGTGAGTTGAAGTTCTAAAATATTATAAATATTATTAGTGTATTAATGTTTAAATTTTGCTTTTTAGAGTATAGGGTTCAGAAGTTTGTTTAGCGTTAAGGGATTCATAAAGTATGCTATTATAGCGTTTATTATTTTATGTGCTATTAAATGTACGCTATTATGGCGTTTCCAATTATGTTGTTCTATCATAGCGTTTCCAATTATGCCGTTCTATCATAGCGTTTCCAAAAATGAAAACGCTATCTAAAACTAACGGATATGTCAACTATAGTAGAAAGCGAAAAAACGCTACCCTGATCTGCTATTAAAACGCATTTTTCTTGTAGTGTAGAGAATTTAAATTTCTTTTTAGTTTATTTATTGTTTAAAATTTCCTTTAATTTGAATATTTAAAACTATATATAGGATGTGGGAAAGGTGAATAAAAAAACTAAATACACATTAGTTAATTAATAACTTTAGTTAGCATCGAAATATATTTATCTTAAAATTTTAAAGTTTTATCTAAAACAATTGTTAAATTTATAATTCGTTGAAATTTAGTTTTGGCTTTAGTGCTCTTTATTTATTTTTCATTTTTAGTTTCTTAAGAAGTATAAGACGCCTTACAAATAGGATTTTTACTTGATTTATTTCACCTGATTAATTAGATTTATCAATCTTAATAAATTTACAGTTATGAAATTTTGGTATGATGTACACATTAAAATTCTTTATTAATGTAACCAAAGAAGCTAATTTAATACATCAAATGAAGCTTCAAATAATAAAATATCACATGTCCACAATTATGTGGCTATCTTATATGAAATGGATAAACAATTTCTTTTTGACATTAATTAAGAACTAAAGAACAAAAAATTAAGTTCGCCACAAACAACAATCCCATAATATATAAATTTAAAAATCCATTTAATTAGTTAAATACATATAATTTATTTTAAAAACCAATCAAAACAATGACCGGAAATTATTAGTCGCTTCAGCATCATTAATAAGATCGTAATTAGTTTCTCCATCTACATTATTCAGAACTTTATAAAGAAACTAGAAGAGAACTTTAAATACCAAAAAAAAAAAAATCTTATTATAAAGAAAACCAGAGATAAGTGGACTTTAACAGTACAAAAAAAAAAACTACATTCTATGTTAGTCGGAATACTATTTTTTCAGAACTTTATAAAGAAACTAGAAGAGAACTTTAAATAAAAAAAAAATATTAATCTTATTATAAAGAAAACCAGAGATAAGTGGAATTTAACAGTACAAAAAAAATCAAAAGTACATTCTATGTTAGTCGGAATACTATTTTTTCTTGGTTTTATAGATTGAATATCTAATTTATAATAACAATAAAAAAGTAGAAAATTATATTCTTAACTTATAGCAGAAAACTAAGAAATAAATTATGAAATTTGTTTTGTCAAACTATTAAAAATCTATTTAAAATAAAGAAAGTATTCAAAAAAAATTGTACATATTAACTACAAAGCTAGGAACTTGACAAATTGAAGAGATAAGTGGAGATTAACATTATAGAAAAAGAATACATAATTAAGTTCTTTTTTGAAGTTGCTAGTGGAACTACTTATTTTATTTGGTTTTAAAATTTGAAAATCTAATTTATAATAACAAAAGTGTTGTAATAAAGATTAACAAAAAGGAAATTAGAAATTTATACTCCTAAGTAATTATGCAATTTTTTTGTCAAACCTTTTAAAATACAACTAATAGTAACTTTAAAGAATAAAGCCATATTCCAAAAAAAATTTACATAGTAGTTATAAAACTAAAAAATAATAAATTTCAGAGATAAGTAGAGATTAGAGTATAAAAAGAATGCAAAATTACATTCCATATTTTAAGGTGCTAGTCAGACTACTCATTTTCCTGGTTTTGTAGATTACAAATCTAATACTTCCTCCATTTCAATTTATTTATCATTGTCGAGAATTTTTTAAATTCAAAATAAGTGTTTTTATAGTTTTAATGTTGAATTTATAAAGTTTATATGCTTTTCTATGTTTTTATTGGTTGTAATGTTAGATATGATCAAATATTTTTAAGTAATAGTTTATCTATCTTGAAAATATATATGATCAAATATTTTTTAATCTGTGTGAACAATTTAAAACGACACTAAAATAAACGGAGGGAATATATAAAAAGTGTTATGATAAAGATTAAAAAAAAAATCAGAAATTAATAATCCTAATTTATATTTGTCAAGAAATTAAGCAAGAAATTATGCAAAATGTTTGTCACAACAGGTAAAAATATAACTAATAAAAATATTTTTAAAATAAAGGCATATTCGAACACAGTAGTACACAGTAGGTATAAACTAAAACTATAACAAATTTCAGAGATATGTGGAGAATAGTGGTATAGAAAAAGAAACAAAATGAAAAATTACATTCCTTATTTTCAAGGTTTTAGTGAGATCACTTATTTTCCTGATTTTATAAATTGCAAGTAATTTATAATAACAAAAGTGTTGTGATAAAGATTAACAAAAATTAGAAAGTTATATTCTTAATTTATAGCAGAAAACTAAGGAAAAAATACAAATTGTTTGTCAAAACTGGTAAAATTATGACAGGTAAAAGTCTTTTTAAAGAGCATACTCAAACATAATAATACATAGTACTCAATCTTTTTATTAAACCAAAGAATAATTATATATCTAAATTGGAATGAGACCAATATAATACAACAAAGAAAACAAGTACTCAATCTGTGTCAAAGATTTCAAGTTCGCGAGAAATTCTATCATCGTTTTAGTTATTTTATTTGTTGTTTTTCATTGTTGTATAAGTATTTATGTAATTTGTTTACAAGTTAATTAATAAAGAAATTTCAGTTGTTAAAAAAAAAACTAAAACTCAAAAATCTAATATATTAAAACTGAATTACAATTAGTACATAATCCTAATTTTCCTTAATATTTACAATCTAATGCCACTGATATTAATTTTAAACAAATATTTATAAAAAACTTTCACACCAAATGACAATAATATCAGTTTTCAGTGGTCGCAACGTCATCACTTCCTATAATCATTCCTAATATTTATGATATTGTTAATGTAAACTTGTCATATAACCTGCATTCAAAGGAACACGCTGGAGTCGAGATTGGAGGACCCAATCAAGAGATACTCTTCTTTGACATCTACGCCTTTTTTTGGCTCAACTTCAACTTATATTAACCAAAGAATAGTACATGATTTCAAACCACAAGGATTCAGCCACACTTACAAACAAAGTGATCTAGTATCACCTAGGAACACATAGATGGATGATGCACTACCTGAATCGTTTTTTTGTTGTAATTCTACCCACGACCCAAAGAGAACCGTCTCTTAGACCCCTACTTTAGACCACACAAACATAGATAGCAACTTAATAAAAAAAACAACGAATCTCAACCAGTTTCAACTTAATGATGGTCGTCTAAAGTTTTGAACTCAGTTCGGAACCACCATAACTTCACTGTTGAGCATGTACGAATCTGGGTCTCACATCTCTGATTGTCACTATCATATTCCTTAGCCAAAAAACCAAACACAAGGTCCGGACGAAAGGCGTCTCTTGACTACATTTACAAAGTAGGAACTCGAAATCGCAGCTAGAGGAGATGCTATTGTCGTACCACCGGGCTCGCTGGCACTGGGAAGTACTACCACCGCTGCATTTCACCACCGAAGCCCTCCTCTCCGGTTGACAACTCCATTGATGAAGGTCCTCGCCACGCTTTGCCTCCGGAAACCAAAGGACGAGACCTCTCATTGCCGCATGTTCACACCACTCCGCCAACAGCTCCACTACCACACAAGAGCGTAGATTTATGGTGGAGGAGACGATTATCCCAAGCCACGTTCCGCCGTCATGAAGATTGTGCCGTAGATCCCGAAAAGAGAAAACCAGATCTGACCAAACCTTCGAGCCTAAAAGCCGACTCCTCTCATCTCCATCCCGCCACCAGTCTCGCTGTCTCTCGATAGAAGGTCGGAACCTATCATCGACGACCGCCAAGGGAACACCAGAGTTTACTCATGACAGACACAAAGAGGCTCGCATATCGACTGAGGGTAAAGGCCGAGATAAGGGAAGCAGAGATTAGAGGGAGGGAAGGGCGCCTCCGGCGCCGGGAGCAGCGACCGGAGCTAGGGTTTTGTTTCTGTGGGAACTTTCTAGAGAGAAGAGAGAGCAAGTTGAGAGAGATTTTTTTCTTTGACATCTAAACTTTGGTACTTTTTTTTTACTATAACACTTTTGATACTTCTATATATATCTACACTTTTGATATTTTTTAATTGAAAATGCATATATTAAATAAGTAAAAGGCTGGGCCCAAATTTATCCTATGAGAGACCCGTTTACAGAAAAAGAGATCTGAGGATGCTTTTTGCAAGCCCATTAGCTTCTCCGTTCTTGGAACAAGGGGTATATACAAAAGAGGAAAGAGCAAACATGCAAGAAAGACAGTTGATATCGGCTAAGATGCCGTAGATATCGATTCTTAAAAGTCGGAAAATTTAGAATTGAAAAAAAAAATAGTCACCAAAAAAACAGATTCACTGTGACAACAAACCCTATCGACCGATACCCTTCATCAGAAGTCTTGCGAATTATATGGTTACCCTCCATACACTACAAAAAGTGGTATTGGTAGCACATATTATGATACGTTGTTTTATGAACTGCTATTAAAGATTATTTTTTATTTTGTTTTATACAATAAAAATTAATTACCGCTATTGTGAAATTGACGAGTGGCAATAAAAAATCACTAATACTACCAATACTTTTCGAGATTTAAGGTGAAAATTAGATGAGCACTAAACACATAACATTTTTCCTCTTCACTCTTTTGGAGAACTGATTATATTAGAACTAAAGGTGCAATAGACTAAGACGAATACAACCAGAGAGAAATTCGACGGTAATTGAAAAGCGAGAATAACTAAAACGACAAAGAATAGAGATGATTAAGGAGAGAAGAGATCCATAGAGAAGCTTCATTTGTAATATTAGAGGCTTAGAGCCTTCGTTTGAATGAGCACGCTGAAGTCGAGATTGATGTTGAAGGACCCAATCAAGAGATACTTTTTTTTGACACCTACACTTTTGATACTCGTTTTTTTACATCTACACTTTTTTGACACTTTTTAATCAAAAACTAGATTCTGACCCGCGCGCCCGTGCGGGTGTTTATTGTTTGATAATTACATAAATTTTTTAAGCACACAAAAATTTAATGATTTCATTGTTTATTATTTGATAATTACATTAAGTTTTTAAACACACAACAATTTAATGATTTCATTTAATGATTTCTTTTGGATTGGACCCGCTTGAATAATATCATGTTTGGACCGGGTTCTATTTATATAAAACCCGAGATGGAATCGAATTATAGATAGTTTGATTCAAGTTTTAAACCAAAATCTTAACTGACGTTCAAAAAATTAAATTAGTTAAACCCAGAAAAATCGAAAAGCTCAGACAATTTAAGATTTTTTGATATTATTGACTTATAAATATCCAAGGATTCGGAAAAATTATTATTTTATAATATTTTGAATTTTGAAGTACCGACCGCTCGAATTCTGGTTTTCCAGGTTTATAAAAATATGAATCGATTGGGTTTTTGTAGATAGGAAGGCTAAGTGACATCAATTTATTTAGGAAATTTAAAGATTGAAGTTTTTAAGCCAGTGGCACATGACTATAAATATTAAGAAAAAATTAAGGTTTAAATACTCATTATATTTTAGTTGTATTAGTTTAAATTGTATGATTTAAATGTGTTATTAGTATATTAAGCCGTTTCAGATCAAATTATCAAGCAGTTACAAAATATTATGAAAGGACGTAGTAATTGGTAAACTTTTATATTTTAGACATGATATAATTGCATTAGAAAAACTGTAGAATAATATAGTTACAGAAAAAAGGTAAAATTTGGGTAATTAAAATTCCGAAAAACACATATAACAAAATGGCGAAACATTTGACTTCTCTTAAAGGATACTGAAAACATTCCAGAAAGGATACTGAAATTTTTTCAATGATCCTCCATTCACCAATAGGTAGATGGTGTTGCAGACAAAACATTTGACTTCTCTTATAGGATGCATGAATTTTAAAACCATATATATAACAAAATAGTTAAGTGATTATCATATATAGTTAAACAAAACAATAGAAAAATGAAACACTTATAGTTTCATCTGCAAGAATGCATTTAAGTGTATATCTTCAGATCTTCTATAGCTCGTATTTTGTTTCCACGAGTGAAGTAGTTTCATATGTCCTCGCCAGGTTATTTTAAGTGGCTTCACATCTTCTTTTTTTTTTTTTTGCTAAGTCGGCTTCACATCTTTAAGAAACGTAAAAATTTTGTTTGTCGCCATACTGATTTATATATTTCTATCTGTGACAGTTGAATGAGAGATGGGCTATATATATATATATTGGGTGATCGATATCTATAAAATATATTAAATTATATTGGTATTAATAGGTAGATATGTTACTTGTAGAGTTGTTATTGAGAAGGCAATACACCTTTTGCTATAGAATAAATTGATTGGAATACAGTCACAGAAGGTTAGTTTGGAGTGTAGCACGGCAAAGTAAAATATAAAAATATGAAATTGTAGTTAATAAAGGCGAATATTGAATTGAACTGGTTTTTAATAATTAGATAAGGTACTTAATTGTAGGGTTTATATTGAGAAGGGAATATTTTTTTTTTTTGTTTAATACAAATTGATTGGAATAAGGAAGATTAATTTGATCACGTCGACGTAAAATATGGAAAAAAGGCGATTGAATCAAGGCGAATATCTTTAACATATCTAGTGAGTTAAGTTTAAAATTGATTTCTATCTCAAAAAATAAGTTTAAACTTGATTTTCCATTTATTATTAATAATTTAGTATTGTTTATCATGTAACAATATTCTAGTTATTTGCAGAGGATATAAAATTCGCATTATTTGTATAACCTAAGTAATGCGAACAAAATATGAAACATTGGCATTGTATACAATACACTACAAAATGTATTGTCAAGAGTATATACACATTGTATTAATTTGGATGAAATGCTAAAGAAGCGTGTTTGTCTTAAATTTTTAATAAAAATAGAATTAGTGTAGATTGTTGATAAAAAGTGTAAATTGAACAGAAAAAGAGAAACAAAATTAATAGGTTACATTAGGTGAATGACTAATGGATTCTGTTAGGCCCATTAATGGTTTACGTTTAGAATAATGTGTGAAATCCCCTATATATTATTTGAGAATCATTTAAAAAGTTAACCTTAAGTTTGTAAGAATTAAAAATAACTCCAATCCTACGTGGCATAGTTCTTTGGCTTCTATTTCAAATCCCAAGAATTCTAGAGCATGTGATATAATGTATAGTTTAAAAATAATATTCTCTAGCAATATAATATTTCATAGGCTATAGTTGGTGGCGTATATCAAATATTTATTGTTTCACATGCTTTCCTTAAATAAAACCTACGGAATTACCTAATGTGATCAAAATATATATATGACAATTAATGATTTTAAACAATAAAGATTTGATAACAATCTGTATATTTTTTTCATTTTGTTTATTTCTTTATTATTAAAATAAATTACACAATTACATTAATCATATAATAAAAATCTAGATTTTTTTTGTGTATGTTGTATTTCGAATTTTTCAAAATGAGTATAAATTACTAAAACTGTTAAAAGTCCCACATAAACTTTTAAGATCAAGGTTATAATTTGTTTTCTATACTAAAATATAATGATTATAAGACCATATGAAGAAATAATTTTAGTTTATATATATTTAATATCATTTTAATTAAACTATACATCGTATGAAAATACATACTTATATTTTGATATTTGCCTTGAACATATATTGAAAAGTTAATATTTTAATTTTGAAATATGTCATTATTTTTTTAAATGGTTATAAATTATTGAAACTACTAAACATCTCACATTAAAAAAAATTCGTTGGTGTAAAGTTTTGTTACACATATATGCAAATAATCATAAAATCATATGAGTAGAAACCTCATTTAATTAATATCCATATTAAAAGTGTGTTATATTACTATGTTTATATCATTTAAATTTAATTATATATCATATATAAGATTGATTATTTTGATTTATTTACCTTAATTGTGAATAAACAAGAGTTATAGTTAAATTTATATGCATACGCCAATTTATTACATAATAGTAATTGATTTCTTAGTTATTTAATATATATTTGTTGTTTTATTATTTATAATATTCAGAAAAATATAAAATAAATAATAAATATAAAATACTTATTGTGCATAAAGTGCAGATCTTAACCTAAGTATGTATCTCTTTAATTATTTTACATCTTAAGTATTTTCTAAAACTAACGAAATGAGAATAAAATTCAAAATAAATATTTATATCGAGTAATAACCAAAATATAAAAAAAACATAGCAAGAGAAATGGAAGATAAATAGGACTGACACTTGAACGTAAACTTCTCATAACCATAATTAATTTTTAAATTGTTAAATCATGATACAAAACTGAGTTTATTTTTTATTTGTTAATTTTTAATTTTTTAATTTTTAAATCATTATGGCTATGTTAAATCATGACCATAATTAATTTTAAATTATTTATTTGTATTTGAAAAACTTAAAATAGTTTTTTAAAAATAATTTAAAAAGTAACATAATTTATTTATAAATTATTTTAAAAAGATAATAATTTTAAAAAATATAATTTTCTAATATTATTAAACAGATAAATAAATTATATTAAATTAGTTTTGAAACTTTATATATTTTAAATGCAAATATTTTACCAATTGCTTCTTAAAAAACATTAGGGAATTTGCTAATACTCTACCAATCAAGCCCAGGAACACTCCATTTATTTTCCATCACTCGAACACTGAAAAGTGATAAGATATATGAAAACATATCCATTAAATTCTAATATTTGATCTACATTTCTAATTAAAATTGTTTATGATCCTACGTATAGATAATTATATAAAAATTTCAAACTTTTTTAAATTTTAAATACATACAAAACAATCATATGTAAATTTTAAATTTGTCAATACTAAAATTTTATATTTTAATTACATATATTCACCCTGCGCAAGGCGCAGGTCTTATTCTAGTTAGTAATTGTTAAACTATTAATTAAATGGCATTCATTTGTAATTTTTGAGAAAAACTAAGGGTTATTTCATTTTTGTACTTCTCCTTTAATAGTTTAGATGCATATATTGAATAAGAGAAGGGCTGGGCCCAAGTTTAGCTTATGAGAGACCTATTTACAGAAACAAGAGATCTGAGGGTGCTCCTTTTTGCAAGCCTATCAGCTTCCCCGTTCTCAGAACAGGGGTAAACACAAAACAAAGGACATAAGAGCAAACATGAGAGAAAGACGTTGATATCGCTAATAATGCCGTAGATTTTTTCGATACTCAAAGGTGAAAAAATTTAGAATTGACAAAAAAAAATAATAATAGTCACCAAAAAAATAGAGATTCACTCTCGAAGAGGGTCATCAAAGGTCTTGCCTTTATAAAACCATTCATCAATTTATCTCTTCCAAACTCGTGTGCCCTTTCCCCATAATCTCTACCCGATACAAGAATGAGGCCTTCTCTTTTGCGAGAAGTAGAATCTGCCATGGCTGTTCTACAATACCTTGAAATGAATCGCAGAAAAATACGCAAATTCGCTCGTAGATCTGTACCAAAAGAAGCTTTGGCACCATTATCTATTCAAAATAGATCTGTAGTTTTGAAAATAGAGTTCATAGAACTTAGAGATCTAACAGGTTCGTTCCGACAGTGACTTTGATGAGTTGGGTGATGTGTACCAGGCTCTACTGCTCTACAACCTCAGCAACCCACGGTCCCTTGGAATATTGTTGTTTGGCTCTCAGGAGGTATCCCCCAACACTCATTCCTTACTTGGCTGTTTGTATTAAACCGTTGCCCAACAAGAGATCGCTTTCTGACGGGATGGTGTAGTTTGGTGGTAAAAACCTTGGAGGCCAATAGTCATGCCTTTGGGTTCGACGCCACAGGGAGGCGAACTACCCATCCATGTCACAAATGCGGTACTGGGTGTTGGGCCTTGTCCCCAGTCCAGGTTTAAGCCCTCCCGAGTAAAGTGGACCGCTGCCTAACCGGGCCCAGGGGAATGATCCACCTAAGTGGGGAACCCCTAGATTATCAAAAAAAACAAGAGATCACCTTCTTAGTTGAGGACTGCATAGTGATCCTAATTGCCTACTATGTACGTCTGGCCTAGAATCAAGAGATCACTTGCTGTTTACCTGTGATTTTACGTTTACGATTTGGAGTGCGATAGCGAGGAGGTGCAAAAGCAGTCTTTCAAGGGTTTGGTCTTTAACTCTAAACAATATGCAAATCTCCCAGGAGGTCAATTCCTATGACGTCTAACATTCAAATCGGCAGACAGCTTAATTGCTTGTTTTGAGCGGCAGATAACAAACAGAATCTCCAGCTTTAGGGAATAACAGGCTGTTATCCCTCTTCTCCTTGGTGATGATGATCGTTGACTGCATCCTTTCGCTTCTCCAACTAAACTCAAACGTTTTGGGCTTCTGTTTAACTGGGATCTTTAGCTCTCCTTTTACTCCTCACTTGAGGCTAACTAGGCCAAAATCCCAAAAACCTTAGGCCTAGGGCTTGTAACATTTTACATTTCTCTTGCAATTTCAATATGAAAGCCTTTTAACAAAAAAGTTTGTTTTGGGTTGAAGTTGAGGAAGTTACATGCCCTACAGTCCTGGAGTGACAGCTCATTCTGATATGACAATTACATGCAATCGATCGATCATAAGTTTTGACGGTCTTGCAAAAGATCAATGGGATAAATCTTATTCAAGTGACTTTAGGATAATACAGATCCAGTTGTGAAGCCAACTCAAAATCTTGGGTGGGTCAATTTTACAATTAACATCATTATGATGGAAATAAAGCTAACTTTGTAATATTATCTAGCTTTTTCAGAAAACAAACACAAGTAATTTCTTTTTCTTAAGAAAAAACATGGGTCATATGACCGTTTTCTCTCAAGGCTAGTCCCCCACTGTCCAGAGCTGACCCCTCGATTAGACGATAAGATTCGTAGTAGTGGGCAGTAAACAATTGTGCAACCATATGGCGATGATCAGGAATGAAGTGTTGTGTGGCTTCTAGTAAATGAGATGATTTAGATTTAGCTTTTATCAAAAAGATATGATTTAGCCATTTTTCCTTCAAAATTTGGTTCCATAAATTCAAAACACATAGTTTTGTAAATTTTCACTAAAGTAATAGGTCTGCATAAGCCTATAAAATATAAATATATAACTTCCCACAGAAAATGCGAATACAGTTTTCCACCAAAGACATGGTTACCTTCCAAATTTTAGTCAAAACACTATATATATTATGACTTCCGGCAAAAAATATTCACACAATCCCGTGTTTTCTTCCAAAAACGACTTTTTCACTATTAGTTAGTTATAAATCTTAGTTTTATAGCTGAGAAAATGACTAGAATATCACTAAAAAAAACTTTTGTCACAAATATAGCACTTATGAATAAAAATAACCAAAATAGTATTTAATATTTTATTAAAAGAGATAAATATACACCTATATCTCAATGATAAATTAATTTAAATATTAGGATTTAAAGTTAAGGGATAGGATTTAGGGTTTAGGGTTTAGAGTTTAGGGTTTATGGTTTATAATTTAGGTTTTAGTGTTTAGAGTTGGGGAGTGAGGTTATGGGATAAGATTTTAACTTTAAAAAAATTTCAAAATTTCAAAAATTTCAAAAGATAAAATGCTATTTTGATCATTTTAGTTTTTGAGGATTATTTTGTGACATAAACTTAGAAAAGTGTTATTTTAGAGATTTGCATTTTATAGTTTTCCACTTTTTAAATAACAAAGTTAATTAGTTTAATTGTCTCTCTTCGTCTGTGTGATCAATAGATTCCAACAATTTCATAGTAGCACTGGTACATCTACGTCTCCTAAACTAAACCTATTTATTTTTATTTTAAAATTATTTTGTTTTTATAAAATTTGCTGTTAGGGAGAGAAATAGTCATGAGGAAGAAAAGAGAGGAACCAGATTGGAGGAAGATAACTGTATCTCCTAGTAACTCGACAGGAATCGAGACGACGGGCTTAACCCGTGAAGATGTGGAGAATCTTGTCCTTGCCGTCAAGATTATTTCTTGGTTTGTGTCTTTGTAGGTTGTCTCTCTTCTTCTGCGTGATCAATAAATTCCAACAATTTCAAGTTCTATGTCACAAAGTCTCTTCTTTTTCCAACATCTGAACGATGGGCCCAGTCGATACGTCTTCTTGTTTGTCTGCTCAAAACCATATTTGTCTCGATCCATTGACTTTTGTAATCCAGTAAACCGGTCCTGATGCATGTAGATCATTTCTCTTTTAGGTGTATTAGGTGCCTGCATTACAAGAGGCGAAGCCAAATCAGAATTCCATGTTGCAACAAAGTCTTCGCTTGTCGTCATTGTCACAACGAGAGCACAATATGTTCTCATTTCACACCATCATTATTACAGTTTTAATTACTTATATGTTACGTACCAACCCTAAATTAAAGTTCTAAACACATCAGTTAACATTCAGCTAACCCTTAATTTAAGTTTCAAGTTTTGTTTCGATGCAAACAACAACCATCAACTGATCAATAGCTAACATGTAAAGTATCCGGCACAACTAATTTAACATAAACACGTCAACATATAATTGTTAGTCGGCTAAATTTATATAATTGGTAACCATCTAAAATTATATAATCATATATAAAAGCATGAAAGATGAATGTTAACATCTAAAATCATATAATTATATAATTTTTAACCGTCTAATTCTTCTTTATTAGAGTTAGCCAAATAAATAAGAGACTCAGAGCATATGCAATGGTGTACTCTACCTTAGAATCCTTAGGATTAGTTTAGTATTTTTATTTTTTTTGGAATAGTTAAGGATTGCAAGCAAAACTATCTGTCCAATGATGTTTCCGAAGATGGAATCCTTAGGAATAAAAAAATAATATTTTTTTAACTTTTAAATTGAAATTAAAATTTCATTAATTGCATGATTAAAAATAAAGATACAATGATTAAACATAAAGATACACTAATTATTAATCTTCATCACGCAATTTGTTCCAAATATTTTCGATTAAATCATTTTTCAATCGTTCATGCATATGCCTATCACGAAGATCATTCCGAACGCCAAACATATTATTCAGATTTGTAGGCCTCTCGGTTTCCACCTGTGAACTTCTGGTGACGTCTCCTTCTTCAAATTCAGATATACTGTACTGCATGTATCCATTTCATTCATTTTCAACTATCATATTGTGTAGTATGATACATGCTCTCATAATCTTCACTATCTTTTCTTTGTCCAATGTAAGAACCGGGTTTCTCACAATTGCAAATCGATCTTGCAATACTCAAAAAGCCCGCTCCACATCTTTTTGGGTTGATTCTTGAACTTTAGCAAATAACTCTTGTTTAGGACATTGAGGGAGTGTGATAGAATGGATAAATGTTGTCCATTTTGGATATATACCGTCTGCGAGATAGTATGCCAACTTATACATGTGTCCATTGACCACATACCTTACTCCGGGAGCTTGACCTTCTAAAATGTCATCAAACACAGGAGACCGATCGAGGACATTGATATCATTTAAGGTACTTGGAGGACCAAAAAAAGCATGCCAAAACCAAAGATCATGGGAAGCTACAACCTTTAAGACAATTGTCGGTTTTCCCGATCCACGTGCGTACTCTCCTTTCCAAGCGGTCGGGAAATTTTTCTACTCCCAATGCATACAGTCAATGCTCCCGACCATCCCTGGAAACCCTCGTTTCTCTCCAATACCAGGTAGTCGTTGAAGATCCTCTGATGTGGGTCGGCGTTAGATACTCATCTCCGAATAACTGTATTATTCCGTCAGGAAATTATGTAAACACGAAAGTGCAGTGCTCGCACCAAGTCGAAGATATTCGTCTACCGTGTCAGCCGCAGAACCATAAGCAAGCATACCAATTGCTGCCGTACATTTCTATAGTGGAGAAAGACCAAACCTCCCCGTTGCATCTCTTCTTTGCTGAAAGAATGGAATGTACTCTGATAGGCCATGGACAATACGCAAGAATAAGTCCTTATTCATGCGAAAATGGCGTCTGAATAAATGTGACGAGCATATCGAATCTTCGCTGAAGTAGTCATTCCATAAGCGGACATGTCCTGCTTCGCGGTTTCGTTCTATATAAGCACGTCTTCTTTGGTTACTGCCTTGGGCCTCGACTATGTTGTTGAATGTATCTTCAAATATTTCGTCGAAAACTTCGTCGAATCTTTCTTCAATGATGATGACATTTTAAGATATCCTGCTTCAAATAATAAGTTTTTTTTTAAATTAGTCTATAATAAAATCTAATAATAAAATCAGATTCTATTAATGTCTATTTAAATTTGTCTATAATAAAATCTAATATAAAATCAGATTCCATTAACATCTATTTAAATTTGTCTATAATAAAAATAATAATGAGTTTAAATTGTCTATAATAAAATCAGATTCCATTAATATCTAATAAGTTGTTTTAATACTATAAGTTCAAATTATCTATAATTTCTTTTTAATACTATAAAGTTATGTGTATGTTTTATTTTTGCAATCTATAATTAAGATACAAGTCTTAAAATGTCTATTTATAAGTTTTACAAGTCTTATTAGTTCTATGAATGATACAAGTCTTAGCAGTACTGGTGAATGAGAAACTAGTCTAAGATTAATACATCTGCATTTGAACATAAAGAGTTACCTATAGAGAACCGACTTCTTCGATTACAACTTGTTGGATTAGACTTCGAGTTTGTAGCAACAAGATTACAGCAACATTTAACAACAGTTTGTAGCCGAGGTAGTACTAAAAGGAAACAAAAGGAAACAAGTTTGATAGAGAGGAAACACAGCAAAAGAGATAGCTAATATCCGGAAGCAAAGAGTGATACTTATACAACTACAACTCAAACACTCGTGACTTGGTTAAAACAACAAACAGAAGCACCCGTGACTTGGTTAAAACAACAAACAGAAACACCCGTGACTTGGTTCACATGTTCTACTGCTGAACCTAAAACAAGACAAAAGACAAGAGTTAGTACAGAATAAAATCAATGTGCACATGTAACAAATACATATGACATGTAACTACTCAATGCGCATACATACGACTTTTAACTACTCAATGAAACGACATTCGACATTTAACTAATCATTGCAACTACCTTAATAACATCATAACATCTCAGACATGAGTTTGAGTTTAAGAGTTTCTTCCATCTCAAACAGTGAATCTTTTTTGGCAAGTAAACGATCTAGAATTTTCCATGTATAGAGTTTTTCTTTCATTTCCATGATGGCCTGTAGCTGTGACATCTCTTCTTCTTTGCCACTCTTCTTCCCCTTACCAGCAGCTTTAGAAGCTTTCACACCAACTGGTCTACCTTCAGGTTCGGAAACTTCATCTTCTTTATCAACGTCCACCACTTGTTTGTGCTTGTCTTTAACGATATGAGTGGAGCACCATTTCTGGTCATGCTTCAGCTCCCACCATGAATGTTCGAGGCTGAACTTCTGGTCATAAATTTTGAAGAATGAGTCGAGGGCAGCTTTCATCACATCATCATCATTCGTACAACTTTTATGACCCCTCAATGCCGCATCATAGCAACCTACGAACTTAGATACTTGCTCGTTAATCCTAGCCCACCTTTGCCTGCAGGGACCATGCTCTCACAGTATTCTCCCAACCAGTTGAGGGCTAGCGTTGTAGTAGTCAACAATCCTCTTCCAGAAACGTTCAGCCTTCTGGTCATTGCTAACTACGGGGTCTTTACTGGTGTTAATCCACGCACCAATGAGGATTTTATCCTCATTAGGAGACCATTTCCTCCTCTCCTTGACACCAGACTCCACACCAGACTCCACACCAGACTCCACACCAGACTCGACACCAGGATGGACAGAAGACTCGACACCAGGATGGAAACAATAATCATCAGGACCTTGGCTACCGAACCAAGCAGGTTCGGGTGACTCAAGATCAACTGAAGATTGACTATACAGTAGATTAACAAACCCAGTACTTTTATTCATGTTTAGATGATGGTCTGTGACACTCTATTAGCAACACAGACCTTTAAGTAAGCGATTGTAAGAAAACATTTAAGTTCAGAGTAGTTAGGCAGATAGAAAGGCAAACTAGCATTTACCACCAATCAAATCAGCGAAATAAGTTCTCTACTAACTACACTTAAAGCTAACAAGTACGATTCTAGAATTAAACACAAATAAAGCATGACGAGAAATGTTATTTTTTCAGATAAAATATCTAACCTATATGTTTTTATTACTGAAAAAAACTGAGAAATTATCTTACCAGCCAAGCCATTCTCGAGTTCAGACAATGTGGTTTAAATCCTCTGACGCTTTTCCTTGAAACACATAAAGATAAAACAGTTAAAAGTTTTATATATTTTTCAAAGAAATTATCTAAACAAGGATTGAAACTTACCAGCCCATTACCATGACCGCTATTGCCATGACCAGTAGACATGATCCTGTTGCCATAACCAGTTTTATATTCTTTTTACTTAACACAACCACGATCTTCTGTAGCTTAGCCACCTTCTGGTCACTCTCAAAGAATTGATCCTTCAGCAGCCTAAGTTGTGTCTGCATCTCACGCATCTCTTCCATAATTGCCACATCCTGCCATTTCCAGATGTGACAGTCTCCATCAGCAACGTTGTCGCACGTGAAGTACCTTCTCCCTGGATCTTTATGAGTGTATGACGTTTGAACAACAGGCTCAGAACCGCAATAGCATGTCCTCTGGATTCCTTCATCAGCCTCAGGTTGCGGTTGGTACTGAACAGCCTCTGCATTAGTGTACCTACTCTCAGCTTCATCACCGTAGAGATCAGCTTCTGCTTGAAGTAAGGAGGTCATGTCAAACTCCTCTGATAAAGAAGGCTGAGTGTAGCTGTAGTCCTGTCCCATGGTTCGATGATCTGCGAAGAAACAAATACTATGTAAAGCGACAAAGCAATACTAAACATTAAAAACACCCAGAGCAACAACAAAGACTAAAGAACACAGATCAATAACATAGACTAATAAAGAACACAAAGCAAGAAGCAGGACTAAACAATTTACGAATCAGAAACAAAATAAGCAACTAAACAGTTTACTAAACATTGAAAACACAGAGAAACAACATAGAGTAAAGAACACAGAGCAACAACATAGACTAATAAAGAACACAGAGCAAGAAGCAGTACTAAACAGTTTACGAATCAGAAACAAAATAAGCAACTACACAGTTTACTAAACATTAAAAACACAGAGCAACAACATAGACTAAAGAACACAGAGCAACAACATAGACTAATAAAGAACACAGAGCAATAAGCAGTACTAAACAGTTTACGAATCAGAAACAAAATAAGCAACTAAACAGTTTACTAAACATTAAAAACACAGAGCAACAGCATATACTAAAGAACACAGAGCAACAACATAGACTAATAAAGAACACAGACCAAGAAGCAGGACTAAACAGTGTACGAATCAGAAACAAAATTAAGCAACTAAACAGTTTGCTAGCTACACATAAATAATTTTCGAAACCGTAATAAGAACAAACAGAAGATCCCTAAATCAATTGAAACCGAAAAAGTATTGAAACCCTAACTACAAACCAAAAGATCCCCAAAACAATTGAAAACCCGAATCTTTTAGAAACCCAAAATCAAAGAAATCCCCAAATCGATTCAAACCGAAAACTGTTTGAAATCCTAACTACAAACCATAAAATCCCCAAATCAATTGAAAATCCAAAAATTTTTGGAACCCTAAATCGAAGAAATCCCCAAATCGATTCAATCGGAAAAACGAAGCACAGAGGGAGACGAGAACGACAAGATACCTAATCTAAACCTCAAATGTACCACAGAATAATACGATTTATCGTAAAAGATCGCGGAAGAACACGATCTACGATGGATCGAAATCTCCTTCTCCTCTCGAGCTCTGATCTTTTTTCCTTTGCTTCGGTCGTAATTGATTTTTTTCCACAAAATCAAACACAAAAGAACACCGACCCTATCCTCTTGTGACACGTGCACTAAGGACCAAGTCCTTCGTATCCTTATTTACGGTCCGTAGTTATGTTTAACAAAATATTATTATTATATTTCATTAATCCTTCGATTATGCTCTAAGGATTCGTTAAGGACTGGCGTTGCATATGGTCTCATAGGCCCAAATAAATGAAGAATTGTTGTAGGCAAGTTCTTTGGCATTAGCCATCATGTAGGTAAGTCCTTATTCTGTTGCTATATATTGATAATTATTTTTGTTTGGTATGTGTATTATTGTTGATAATGTTTGGTGATTCTAGGTAGTTGGTGTTACAGCAGGAGGTGCATTCCATCATGGAGTTCATACCAGAACAGTACAACCATGTGATATCAGGGTCTTCCGTTCGGTTCTTTATGTTTACAGTGTTATATCCCGTTAAAAGCCTTTTAAATCATATGTGTTTGACTGGTCAAAGAGTTAATTTTATGGTTAGTCGTACATAAATTTAATCATATGTGTTGTGATTGGCTATAGAGTTAATTTTTATGTTTAGCCGATACGTGTTTTCTTACATCCAACAATACATACACCATATATAAGTAAGTCGATCAATCACTAAAGTAACTATACATAAATATACTTTAAATATTGTTTGTATATACCATCAACTGATTAAATAGCTGATAAATTAAAAATTAAATATCAGCTAATATGTAAAGTATCCCGATACATCAAAATATAGTCATACTAAATTATAAATGGTTTTGCTAAATGAGAGTATAAACCTACTAATTAGCTGATGTTTAGTCATACACAAATTTAATCATATGTGTTGTGATTGGTTTTATAATTACTTTTCTGTTTAGCCGACCACATCATTTTTTACATCCAACGATACATACGCCATATAGAAGTCGATTAGTCAATATAATAACAATACATAACAATACTTTAAATATTGATTAAATAGCTGGTAAATTAAAATTAAATATCAGCTAACATATGAAGTATCTAGATAAATAAGAATATAGTCTTAAGAATTACTATATAGTCTTGCTAGATGAGAGTACAACCATGCTAATTTACATCCAGACAACACATGTGAAACCATAAGCGAGTTATATGGTTCCCCTCCATACACTACAAAAAGTGGTATTGATATCACATATTATGATACATTTTTTTATGAACTGCTATTAAAGATTATTTGAAATTAACCTGTTGGATATTTTTCTGTAGACCCGTGGGTACAGGTTCGGATCCGGATAAGACCCATTACCCGTCGGGTATTAGTTTAACCTGCAAAGAATCTGCTCTATACGACGGGATCGATCGATCCCAGAAAGAGTCGGACGATCCCAACGGTCGATCTCGTTGATTAAACAAAAACATAAAAAAGCACGGAGCAGAAACTGATCGACCTTGTCCATTTCAGTCGATATTTACCGATCGATCTATCATTGATCGATCGATATCTATTTTAGATCGATCGATCCCGATCCCAGATAATTCTTCCAATATTTTTGAGCATGTTTAATATAGAATTGCAGGTTCAAATTTCAGATAGCAGGTTAAATTTTACTCAAATTACTTCAAACCGACCCGAAAATAATAGAACCGAACCGAAAATAACCAAAAATTTGGAACCAAACCTGGAACCTTTAATACCCGAAATTTACAGGTTTTTTAACAGGTTTTCAAAATTAAGATCCGAACCGACCCGGATCCGACAAGACCAGACCCGAAACCGACCCGAAAAATTATAAGAACCTGTATGGATCTAAATCTCCAAGACCCGAAGGATCCGGACCCGACAGGACCCGACCCGAACCCGACCCGAGGACCCGGATGACCAGGCCTAGATCTGAGGGTCCTCCTTTTTGCAAGCCTATCAGCTTCCCCGTTCGCAGAACAGGGGTAAACACAAAACAAAGGACATAAGAGCAAACATGAGAGAAAGACGGTTGACATAGTCCTAAAAACGTTTTTTGGTGACTATTATTTTTTCACCCTTTTGTAGTTTTTAAAATAGAGTTCATAGAACTTAGAGATCTAACAGGTTCGTTCCGACTGTGACTGATGAGTTGGGTGTTTCTGAGATTCACTGAGATATATTTTGTACTGGTGAATGAACGCACTCTGTGATTTAAAGTTTGAATTTTTAAGCCCAGAGATACCTAAAAGACATGTTCTTGTTTGGTTCTTTACGAGGTTTTAAGAGACTTTTGTGTTGCTAGGTCCTTGTCTGGCTTGTACTTTGTCTGCTAAAAGCATGATTTGGTAATGAGTTTACAGATTTGTTAATTTGTTTCCCCTTGTTGAAACTTGATCAACATATGCTAATTAGGTTAGTATGAGAAGTTTGTTTTTTGCTCTTCATGTTGTAAATAACGTGTGTTGTGCCATAAGAAATCGTCAAGTTCATAATTAATTCTCTCTATAAACAAAGATAAACATAGTTTCCATGATTTTTGGTATGATTTTGAGAGTTTTTCTCATAAGATTTTGTTTACTTTTATGGCAGCTATTGAAGCTGATGTATCAAGCACAAGTAACAGCAGGATACTACTAGAGCAATTGGAGCAGAATTGCTTAGTGTGAAACGAAAAGTTTGTTAGGACTTCTGGAATGGGACTCCATATATATTTTATTTGTTGCTCACTTAGTGTCAATACTCTTATAAATATATTTTATGGAGATTGTTATGTCTTATAAAACGAGACTCTTTATGGTTTGTTTTCATGCTTATTTTTTGTTTCACTCTGCTGTGACATACTCGGTGTTCGTTTTGTTTATGTTTCTGTAAGTTTTTGGTGACTTTTTTCTTTCAACCTTTTTTTTAATCTCTATTTTCTTGTGCTCAATTATTTTAGATTGAATATAGCTTATGTATCCATTGCCTCATTATTCTTACTTGCATTAGTATGTTTTCATCTTTACTTGGGACACTATAAGCTTGATTGAATATAGCTTACGAGCTTCGAGTTACTTGAGTCAAGAACTAAAACATTTTCGCTTATTTTTTTCATAGGAAGGCAGTTGATATCCTTGTTAAGGAGTTGAAAATGTTCTCCACGTTCACCATGCTTTTAAGCCATGATACAAGCTTTGTTATTATTGTTTGTCTTTCTGTCGTTTTACTGTCGGTGTGGCAATTGAATTTGATTAGTTTTTAGCACAGAAAACGTAATATATGCATATCTTTTTTCAGCCAGCACCTCTTCCTCTTACAACCTCGTTTGCAGGATGGATGCCTAAGTTTATCTGTATCACACCCTAGTGTTTTTTGTTGAGTTTGCTACTGATGCTCAACCATCCTTCACAAGAAGACAAGATATCCTTTTGATTTACATGGACTGGACTCTTGTATGTTTTGTTTTCCCTTAGTAAAGAGTCTCCAGTGTTTATGTCTTTGTTATTTCGAAAGCTTGGTCGAGCTCCATTCTTCCCTGTGGATGGTGATGACGATGTCACATAAGAACGGGTTGACGGGACGCGAGGAGGAGCGTCGTCTCACATGATGACAGTCACAAGTTGCTTCACGGCGACTAAGATCTCTTGCTCTACGACGACCAAGATCTCTTGGATGACAGTAGCAACTTCGAATAGAGGAGGATTAGTTTTTGGTTTAATGTGTTCTTTATTTTACTTTGTTTTTTTTTTTTAATTATGGTTTGGTTTTGTTACGCATATTTTATTTGTAAACGAAATTTTTTTTAATTACAAATCTATTTTCTTTTTAATTTTTAGTATTTTATTTTAGTTATAATATCCACTCCGTTGTAGCAAACTATAATAAACATTATCTTGTAGTTTAGAGAAAATAGAAATTATAAAATTACTATAATATAAGGGGGTTTTATTATAGCTGGAAAAACATAGCAATTCTTTTTTGGTCAATTCATAGCGATATCAATAACATTATTAATAAAATATAATAGTGATTTTCTTATGTTAAGAAAGATCGTTTTTTGTAGTGCAGCTATCTATGATTTGGAGGGAGTGGATCACCGTCAACTCATTACTTACTTCCACAACACAAGATCTTGAAAGTGCAAAATATATAATTTTTAATCAAAATATGACTGAAAAAAAGAAGAAGTTGAAGCTACTATAGATGAAGCTTGGAACCATGAACCCTTAGGTTATATTATCACGGGCTAAACACTTGCCATAGGGGAATCATACAATGGGCCAAGGAACATCATAAGAAGAACCTAATCATCAGCAAAAACTAGAGGCTCTGGAGAGCGTTTTGTGCTCGGACAATCAGGATCATGATACAATTGAGAGATTGAAGTCTTCCTTACTCCTAGCCTCCAAGGAAGAAGAACAATTCTAGCATTAGAGAAGCAGGAACCAATGGTTGAAAAGCGGTGATAAAACATGGATTTCTTTCATGCAGCAACCCATCAACGACGCCTCATCAGCACCCTCTTGGTTATAGAGGATACTGAAGGTTTGAGTTCTTTGAAGATGGTCAAATTGTTTCAGATATCACAGCGTACTTTAATGATATTTTCAAAACCAACAACACTTCATACTTTAGCAAGATCCATGGTATCTCCACTCAGAAAAGTTCCAGAGGAAACAAATCAGCAATTCATTATTATACTGAGTGATTAAGAAATAAAAGATGCAGCTTTCTCGAGCAATGCTTCCAAAGCCTCCGAACCTGATGTCTTTTCCTCGAAGTTCTACCAAGCTTACTGACACATTATAGGACGGGATGGTTCGAGATATCTGACAATTTTTCATATCGGACATATTGCACCTGCAACAAAATGAATAGTTTGATCCCGAAGGTTCTAAATGCTCAGAAGGTGACTGAATACCGTCATGTAGCATTGTGCAACACATATTACATGATCATAGAAAAATTCCTGACATGAAGCCTCAAACCGCTTCTGCCATCCTTGATCCGAAGTCTCAATGAGCTTTTGTTGCCGGATGAGCTATATGAGAATATCTTATTCATTACTCATTAGACCCTACACTTCCTTATGACTTATGAAAATAAAAATACTGCTTTATGGACGTGAAGACTGATATGAGTAAGGTGTACGGCATAATTGAATGGGGGTTCCTAAGGGCGGTCTTGGATCAACTCGGCATTGATAAGAAATGGGATTTCTTGGGTTATAAGCTGCGAGGAATCGATGTCGTATTCTTTTCTTATCAATCAGTGTCGTATTCCTTTGATGTATTAATCCAACCATATAAGAACCTCGTCGTTGAGATTTATGCATATTTTATGTAGTCTTGATCTTTTAGCATACACTTGAGGATTTCAAAAGAAATTATTTATTAGCTTTATAAGGTTATAATACTTTTTGATGACCGATTTAACCTGAGTTCGATAACAATTTTACTCAATGCCTAACCCATGAAGGGAAGAACCAAACAAATTCTGAAAAGTCAAGTAAAACAATAGTGTCTGAAATTATTAAATTGCACTACGAGAGATGATTGTTTTTAAGAAAAGGAAGAACGATATTATGAAAAGCTTCCTAAATTGTAAAGGATTGAATAGCTACTGAAAACACTTTACCCTGCATCCAATCAATGAAGCTGGGAACACTAGCTGCGATCACAATGCTTGACACTCCTGCGAGTACTATACCTAATACATGTGCCACTAGAATTTTGTACATTAACATCCAAATGATGGCACACATAGTCTTCACTGCTAGAGTAAAAACTCTTGCGACTTATTCTGTTGTTGTCCATGAGTGAATGAAACCACAAATAAAAAGTGGTAGAAGACCTCCAACAATCACCCAAGATACAAATGTAGTTTCATGATCTATAATAAACCAAAATGCTACATCATGACATGTATGTATAATCGAACATTAATCATATTTCATTTTGGAAAAATAACTTAGCTGTTACTATATAACAAAATTCATCATATCAAATTTAATGCTACTATTACGTTTTCATACTGTATGAGTCACAATATTGTTCAGCAATGATATCACTCAAATTACCATAAGGAGTGAATTACTCTCTCAAAAAAGAGGTTCAGTTGTAGTACTTAGGGATCGAATCCACAGAGACTCTAGGATTACACAATAGATTATAATATTTGAATTAAAGCTAGACTGAAATTGGTTTAATAGTTTAAAGTAGTAAATAAATGAGGTGAACAAAGTAGTTGTTCAGTAGCTTGATTTGAAGTGGTTTATTAGTTGGGAAAGTAGCTAGACTTAGGCATTATCTCAGGTATGAAAATTATGTGATTTGACTTTAAGGTTTTAATTGTTCGTGAACTCAAACTGTAAGTGAAACCAATAAGGTTTCCTTTGTCTAGAACTCAAATCTCAACTATCGTTTATTGATCATGAGAAAGTGTCGATCAATATATTCTTATGAACATCAATCGATACACCTTTCAAGATATTGATCCGACATGACGATAGTCGCGTCGATCGACGGCTCTTCTAGCAAGATTTGTGAATGGGTTAATATTGTTCTCTAACTTACTAGACCACCTTTCGTATGAATCTACTCAGTTAGACCAAACTAGTTTCTCAATTATTCCTAAGATCTAAATTAAGGGTGATCAATCCGAATTTAGCATTAAGTATAACTATGTTCAAGAACTAAGTTAAAACACCTTAAAATCAGTCATATTATCAGTACATAATTCAACCATATGAGAAACCTAAATCTAACAGTGAGATTACGCAGACATATCATAAAAGACATGGTTATGATGGTATGAATAAAGCTTATGTGTAAACAAGAAACAAAATAGAATAAGAGTACTAGAAGCAAGGGAGTTCAAGATCTTCTCTGTTTTGTAGTATCAAATTTGTCTCTCCATCATCCTAAGCTCTCTCTTCAATGGTAAAGCAAGTTGCTCTTCTCCAAACTAGGTCTAGAAGGTTTCTAGGCAAGTCTGCCTCTAAAATAATACAAAACCCTAATAATATAGCCTAACAAGCGGCCATGGACTTTAGATGTAATTAGTGAAACTTGAAATATTCTAATTTGTAGTTAAGTCTCGGATGCCTCTGCGTCGATCGACAGCAAGGGACTCGCGGCGATCGATTATTGTTGGTGAGAATCGATCGATATGACTCTTCAAGAATCGATCGATTCTTCATCTCGGTAAAGTTCTCTCAAAGTCTCTAAAATGCCTGAAAGACATCATTTTGTTCAAACTAGTACCTGAACCTGTAATTGCTCTAAAAAGACTCTAAATCGTAATAAATATATCCTAAAACACTTATATACCATTGCTAAAAGTGGGTCAGATTCATGTATATTAAGCATCGTTGTGATTGTCTGTCCAAGCAAATTCAATAGACCTTCAAGAAATTTAATCTTTGGTTTGCATGTTTGAATGAGTCAGTATGAAAGATGTTTTTGACACGAGGCTGTCCATGATCATTCCAAGTTCAGATTATGTGATACTTCTATTAGGAGCGATTAAAACTTTGATCCACTTGATAAATTGATTCACCATTTTCCGCACTAAGAATGAGCAAGGTATTTAGGTAAAGCCCCTAAAAGTAAGTTCTTAAACAAAAAAAAAAATACAAATTACCAATACAATCATCAGGTCGGTAGACAAAGCATGCTCTGGTAGAAGGATTACCTTCTTTTCAAAATCATCTTTTGATCATTTATAATCATATCCTTAGACAACTTCATCCCATAGCATCTGAAACTCATTTCTCATATTCACCAAATGATTCTCCGTTTCCTACAAGCTTAAACACCATTGGACAAGAACCAGAGGTTAAACACCATCTTACAAGCACTATATTGTTGGAAAAAGCATGACTAGATCATGATAAAACAGATTACATGATTATCCATGTGTAGCTTTTCCAAAGTCATCTTTAAATCATATATGATCTTATCCTTTGAGGCGACTTCATCCCTAGCTTCAGAAACACTGATTACCAAATGAGTTTACACTTTCTAAAGTTCAGTGTTTGACACTTTTAACACATACAAAAAAAGAAGAAGAAAGATCTTACCTCCTAGAGATCTCTCAGGGTTAAGCTGCTTCTGAGTATAATTTTCAGTCATGCTTGCTTCCATTTAAAAAAAAAATGAAAAAGAAATAAGATCTCAGAGACATTTCTATAAAGATCAAAGCATGACTAGATCATGATAAAAACAAATTACATGGTTATCCATGAGTAGCTTTTCCAAATCCATCTTTAAATCATTTATGATCTTATCCTTTGAGGCGACTTCATCCGTTGCTTTTGAAACTCTGATTACATATTCACCAAGTGAGTTTCCACTTTCTACTAGGTTAACCACCTTTAACAAGTATTAAATTGTTAGACAGAGCATGGCTAGATCATGTATAGCGTTTGACGAGCATCAAATCGTCAAATACCATTTGAATAACATCAGATCTTTAAACATTAGATAGTTAGATGAAATCAAAAATACCATTAGAAAAAAGCATTAAATCGTTAAACACCATTTGAAATTAAAGAATTTAAAATTTTGCTAGGCACATAATAAATGTTAGCCGTTTTTTTTGTAGAATGTGAATAATTAAAATGCATAATCTAGAACCATAGGAATAGATAAGGAAAAAAGTTTTCAGTTCTATCTCATTATTTTCTTATTGTTCAAACCAAGGATGTGCGTATGTTGTACGTTAAAGACATTGGTCTCTCAATTTCTTTAAATTTCTTTGTTTCATATCCTAGTTTTCTTCCTTCACTTTCATATACATCTTTTGGTCATTTGCTCATCATAACCTTTCATGACAATGATAATCTCTTTACTTTTGCCAATTGAAATTCTACATTAGATTTTTCTTCAGTAATTCACTTCTTTTTAACAGTGAGAAATAAAATGAGAACACAAACTAAATGTTCTTTAATCACCGGCTTCCAACTATATTTTTTCCCTAACTATGAAAACCAAATATCATAAAACCAACACTTTAAACTCTAAATCCCACCAGTATTCAGAATAAACATTTGTTTAAATCTCTCTAAATATCAATCTCATTAAACCAACTCATAAAAGCTCTAAAGCTCATTAATATTCAAAATAAACATTTCTCGTAGGTTCTCTAAACATCAATCTCATAAACCCAATTCTTAAAATCTCTAAACCCCATCAATATTCAAAATAAACATTTCTCCAAAGCTCTATGACCATTAATCTCATAAATCCAACTCATAAAAGTCATAAATCTCACCAATAACCAATATAAACATTTGTCTAAACCTCTATGAAAATCAATCTCATAAAACTAACTCGTAAAAGCTCAAAATCCCACAAAAACCATTAGACAAAGCATTTGATCGATAACCACCATTTGAAACTAAACAATTTAAATTTTTGCTAGGCGCATAAAACATGTTTATGATTTGTTTTTCAGTTAACCGGTGTCGTATTCCATTCTTGTATTATTCCAATCATATAAGAACATCGACCTCGAGATTTATACACATTATCAGTAGTCTTGATTTTCTGACAAAAACATGAATATTTAAGAATTTTGTCTTTTTATCTTTATAAGGTCATACACTTTTGATAATTTTACTCATTCAACTTCAGTTCCATAACAATTTTACTCAACGCCTAACCAATAAATAAAAAAACCAAAAATTTTGAAAAGTCAAGCAAAACAATAGTCTCTAAATTTATTACATTGCACTGAGAGAGAGCATTGCACTGAGAGAGAGCATTGTTTCCGAGAAGAGGAATTATGAAATTATGAAAAGCTTCCCAAAGCGTAATTTAATAAATAGCTATTTAAAAACGTTTTGCCATGCAGTCAATGAAGCTAGGAATACCAGTTGCGATCACAATGTCTGACACTCATGCGAATACTGTTCATAATGCACGTGCCATAGGGATTTTGTCCATGAACATCCATATGATGGCAAACATAGTCTTCAATGCTAGAGTAGAAACTCTTGTGACTATTGTTCTTGTTGTTAATGGGTAAATGAAACCTTCAGTGACAAGTGGTAGAAGACCTCCAACAATCACTCAAAATATAAATATAGTTTCATGATCTACAATAGACCAAAATGGTACATCATGTGCATGTATGTTTTAGTGAACAATAATCACATTTCATTTTGGAACAAAAACTTAGTTGTCATTATAAATCAAAATTCATCATATTAATTTAATTTTACTATTATGTTTTCAAAATAATAATTGTAATACACAAAAATACTTACAGTGAAAATGTGAGTCATAATATTGTACATCATCGTTGTGATTGTCTGTCCAAGTAAATTAAAGAGGCCTTCGGGAAATGTAATCTTTAGTCTGTTGTTTGAACGAGTCATAATGTAAGATGTTCTTGAAAATTCCAAGTTCAGATTATGTGACAGCTCTGTTAGGAGCTAATAAAACTTTTATTCATCCGATAAATTGATTCTACACTGGCGAATCAGCAAAGTGTTTAGGTAAACCACCTAAAAGTAAGTTCTAAATATGAAAAAATATAAAATAAATAAAGCACCTCCAATTGACAAGCAACAGATCGGTAGACAAAGCATGCTTAGATCATGATAGGAATGATTACCTACTTTACCAAAGTCATCTTTTGATAATTTATAATCCTATCCTTAGGCGACTTTGTCCCGTAGCATCTGAAACTCATTTCTCATATTCAACAAATGAATTTTCAGTTCTTATAAGGTTAAACACCATTAGACAAGCATAAAAGATTTAACATCAATTTATAAGCATCATATCGTTTGCAAAGCATGGCTAGATCATGATAAAATTGATGACATGCTTATCTATGTGTAACTTTTCCAAAGCAATCTCTGGATCATTTATGATCTTATCCTTTGAGGCGACTTCATCTTCGTAGCTTCTGAAACTCTGATTACACATTTACCAAGTGATTTTGAATTTCCTACAAGGTTTAACACCATTTACAAGAATTAAATTGGTAAACAGAGCACATGGTTAGATCATGTGCAACATTTGACTAGTATCATATGGTTAAACACCATTCACAGAATCAATATCAGCTAACCAAGAACTAGTTGTCTATGGAAAGAACATATTTCACAGAATCCGTATCAGCTGGCAAATTATCATTAAAGTTAAACTCTATCCGGAATCTGATCTGCAACTTGAGAGAAAGTCATTGTTCCCTGAACTCATAAACTTGGATTTTCACAAACTGTTTTACAGTTTCATGGAAACGTTTTTCAAGGCAGTTAACGGCAGATCAGAGAGATTCATGTCTTTCTGAACCAGTTTGGTGCAATGTAAAACATAGTTGTATGTTTGATTAATTTTCTTGTATGGTTGGGCAAATGAGCTTGGTTAATATGTTTATATTGTTCTTTACCTTTCTCATTACTACTGCCATATTTTACTATTTGACATTTCTATTCTTTTGAAAATGCTTTAAGAAAGTACACTTACATGATGATCATTACCGGAAAGCATAGGCTCATAAGTATTGTCTCATGAATTGGGGATTAAAATTGTCGCCACCGACCGATTTCAATCTCAAGAGATCGATTTGAATGTATAAACCTTGGGCTTGCAAGTCGGCATTTTTATAATGAGTTTGTAAGCCATTTGTTCTCTACTCAAATTTTCAATGCTAACTATTTTTTTCAACAAGAATGTTGCTATTAGACAACCACAGATTGTAGTAAGCCGAATGATCTTTTCCTTGGAATCTAGTTGCTCAAGCATATCTTCCTTCTGCTTCTTTAAATCATAAGAGAGTTAATCTAGTGAAACATTATACAATTATTAAACCTTTAAATTAAGCAAAACTCTGACTATTGTCTAAATAGTGTCTTAAGTTCTTACTAATCTTTTTGATGTTCTTATACATCAAATCTTGCACTGCCAGATTACAAGGTCAATGAACATTCTCTTTCTCTTGTTTCATTAAAACCTCACCAACTTTAATCAATTCCTGAAACAATAAATATGGAAAAACTCTTCTAAATAAATAAAAACATTTTTAAATAGAATCTAAAGAAGTTTGTAAAATCTGTGTAACCTCTTTGTTCCCCTTGATGATCTTTTCCTTAGATTCTGGTTGGTTGATCATGTTTTCTTTCTGATTTTATTATATCATTATAAAGTATTCCCTTCCTTAAACATTATACAATGAATAATCTTTCAAAATAAGAAAGTTTTTAAGACTTCCAACCATCACCCAAGATACAATGCATGATTTACAATAAACCAAAAATTTACATCATGTACATGTATGTATAGTCAAACAATAATCATATTTCATTTTGGAACAATAACTTAGTTGTTATTATAACGCAAAGATCATTATATCAAAATTAATGCTACTATTACGTTTTTAGAACAATAAGACTAATACACAAAAGAACTTACAGTGGAAATGTGAGTCACAATTTTGTTCATAATCATTGCGATTATCTGTCCAAGTAAATTCAAAAGACTTTGAAGAAATGTAATATTTAGTTTGCTTTGAATGAGTCACTATGTAAGATGTTCTTGACACCAAGCTGCCCATAACCATTCCAAGTTCAGATTATGTGATAGTTTGGTTAGAAACCGATTCACCATTTTCTGCATTGGCGAATCAGCAAGGTTCTCAGATAAACCACCTAAAAGCAAGTTCTAAAAATAAAACAATACAAATCAAATAAATCGCCATCAATTGGCAAGCATCAGATCAGTAGACAAAGCATCCTTAGATCATGATAGAAAGAATTACCTATTTTTCAGAGTCATCTTTTGATAATGATAGCTAAAGAGAAAGATTTTTCAGTTCTGCCTCATTATCTTTCGATTGTTCCAACCAAAGTTGTGCGTATGTTGTACATTTGAGGCATTGGTCTCTCAAGTTCTTCATTTTTTCTTCGTTTCATCTTCCGAATTTTCTTCCTTCACTTCAAATTCATATTTTGGTCACTGAGTTGCTCAATTTAAATCTTCATGACAATGACCATCTCTTTGCTTGTGCTGATTGAGATTACACATTAGATTGTTTTCTTCATGCTCTAGATATACCTATTTGGAAATTTTCTCACATTCTTCAAAATCTCCTATATAAGAAAACATCCATTAAATCATTTTGTCATTAAACTTAACCCTTAAAGCTGTAAATCCCATATACATTCTGATAAAAGTTCATTTAGATCATCATATATACCAACATCATATGCTTCAATGTTATTTTCTTATTCTAACACCATACGCTTCAACATATTTTTGAGATATTTGAGAGAAAAGAATAACATTTTGTAAATGATGCTTTGGTTATTTATCATAGATTTCTATCATCTCAAGGGAAAAAAACAATTTTTTTTGTTGAATTGTCTTTGTTTATAAAAATAATTTAAAACTAAGAATAATTATTAAAAATCAAATAATTTTACTAATGATTTTACAGAACATTAAAAACTGATGTATTTGTTTGACTTTCCAGGACGTCTACTAATTACTTTACAATACATAAAAAATGACGAATCTTATGAATTGTAGTTATTTAATAAATTATCTATATCAGTGTCATTAGTCTTATTTCAGTTCACTTGTAGAAATAAAGTTTGATTGAGTAGTGGTGGAAAACTAAAATAGCTGTCTTTTGATATATGGTGTTTTTGTATATTATTAGGCATCTATTTTAGTAATTTTAGTGTATAAATATTGCATTTAGATGTTATTATGAGTTGTATATGTACAAATTGCATACACAGTGGCTTGGATAACACAATCAGAAGTCTTGACGCAAAAAATGAGAAGGAATGTACACCAAATGAAAGTTCTGGGGTAAAACCAAAAGCTCTGGAAACAAAGGGATTTAATAATGATTTTTAAATATCCAAAATGATAGTTTCAATATTTATTATGTATTACTTGAAAATTTTAAAACAAAAGCTTGTTTTATAATTTATTTAGTATTATTTATAAGTTTATATATTATTATTGTTAATATGTAGGTATGCAATTATAAAGAAAATAAAAGTTAAAAAATTGTGGTAATGGTGTTGATTTAAACACAACCATTGTAGATATAAAATTTTGTGTAGATGTTGAATAAATAGGTGAAAGAAATATAAAGTGATGTGTAGGTTAAAAAGTGTAAATTAGAGTGTTGAATATTTGTTACCGTACATAGCCTTAGGTGTATATTTATTTTTATATTTTTTTGATCAAATTTTTTTATTTGTTTTGTTTTAAGTTATTCTCAATCTAAATTAGTGTTGTTAACCAATTTATTCTCTATCTAAATAAAAAGCCCAAAAAGGCTCTACAGCCATGAGTTGGGATAGAGAATATAAACCCAACATGTTTAGCCCGGATATACCGAAGTCTAAGTATCTGCTTGCAGGTTTTGGTCTGAACATGCCTGATTAATATACCTACCTAAAGAGTTTAACAATGAGTAACAGTCTATGCCGACAATCTTTCTACCGGTCCAGCCCAAGCTGATAGTTCGTTTCTTCTAGACCGTTCAAGTCTCTCTGTTTGTAATGAAAAAAAAAACTTAAATTATCGAGTGACTGGTAGCGAGCAATAAAGTTTTACAAACACTAGAAAACTTTAGCTTCCATGCTCCAGATAGGAAACCAAAAAGAGGAAGAGTAGATTGATGAAAACAAGTAGCTAAACCAAAATCCAGATTATTATTCTCAACCTTGTTCTAAAACCTGAATCAGATCCTTGAAACCCACAAAATCTTCTATTTATTTTTCAGATGCACAAGTTCGTATCAAGACAAATAGTTGAAATCAAATAATGAGATATGTAAAGCCAAATCAATCACTAACCTTCATAATAAGTAGAATTCCAGCAGGTACCGTAACGCTTCTATTATTTCTTTATAGATGCAACCTAAAAAAGCGAGACAAGTTCGTATCAGCACAAATAAGCAAATAATGAAATATAAAAAGTCAACTCAATCACTGACCTTGATAAGATGTGGAATTCCAGCAGCTATGCCAATTCAAACGATGCCAAGTACAACAATTACGATGGGTTGCAACATGGAGATGTTATAGGACTTTTTCCACAATGTTTCCGCTCAATACTTCATGGCCAGTGCCGAAGCTGCAGTAACAACCAACCTGAGCCAGTATCTCTTTATAAATCCTCCAGCTAACATAGGAATCAGTCCTCCCAGAAAGATCCAAAACACTGATTATAAAAAGATCTTGCCTGCTTCCTTGAACCAATCTTTTCCCATCTACAACACAAAGTGGAAATAATAAGAATTAACTAATTAGTTAAGTATGAAAATAAAATAACAATATGAGATATATGTGTTACTATGTTGTTGCATATCTGACCGAAAATTGAACCCATCAAGTTGGCCAATGAATTCAAGATCAAAATTCCCTCCATGAATGTGCCTAGTTCATCCCTAGTTATTGAACCTTTACGAGCTAAGCAAGTCTGCTTGCATTTAGTAATGGAGTCATACACCCATTGTAGTGGAGAGTTTTGTATTATCTTGGGTAAAGTCTGGAAAGAAAACACATTAAATTAGCAAATTAACAAATTCAATAGTTATCTAACAAAAAAACCTTACATTTTACCAACCTTTTCATGTTCCTTGGGGATCTTATCTTTGGGAGCTAGTTGTTCAAGTAAATTACCCTTCTCCTTCTCGTGATTCTCACAATCATTAACAAGTTTAGACAAATCCTAAGTGAGTGAGTTTGATCAGCTTTTTGGTAGTTATGCAAATTTTGGCTAGGCGCGAATACATGTTTCTTTTGGCAATTTGTGCAAAGTTCGTGCTTTTTTGGCCGAATTCTAATATCAGGGAAAGACTTTACCTCGATCGATGCATTCTCAAGACAAGACAAGGCATATTCTCGATCAAGCAAGAGTCTCCAGACTGATCAGTGATGAAAAGGCTTTTTAAAGCCGGTGTATCGATAGCCAAACACTTACTTGTATCTACTACCTCATTTTCATCTGGTTGTGTCCAAAATGTTTCATTACTAACATAGAATGTGAAAAAAAATATTATATTTTTGGTTATAAGATACAAATTCCCTTCTATATAACAAGACTGCAGCAAACCAGTTCGATACTGAGCTTTCTTAAAAGGCTATTGAAGCATGATTAAGCACATTTATCATTTCAACAAAAGTTGAGAAGTTGTTGAAGCCCTCGAAATATCTTTCAACTCCTCGATGATTAGACTTTTTTTTCAAAATTAGGTCTCAAAGAGATTATTGCCCTCTTATTTGTCATGTTTTATGATTATGACTAATGATTAATTATTACTCTTAGTGAATAGTTAGATTTATCAATATGTAATTATTTATAAATTAAAAATATATAATTAACCATAAACTAAAAGCAAATTATATATAATTGGCCATTAATTAAAGATTAATTTCATTGATTTGATACTTATCTTTAGTTGGCCTCCAACCAGTCTGATCTATTTGGACATATGCTTAACTTTATAAGTCGAGAGAACTTGACGGTGCTACAAGGCACAAGCTGCAACCAAAACATATATAATTAATTAGATGCAAGAATATTAATAAGTGTAATCGCAACTAACATGTTTATTACACAGATAAAGAGACAGAGAGTTACCACCTGATCGGTCATATACAACACAAGAGACTGGACTTCCGAAAGAGATGTTCTCGACTTGTTGATATCAGGGAAAGACTTTACCTCGATCGATGCATTCTCAAGACAAGACAAGACAAGGCATATTCTCGATCGAGCAAGAGTCTCCAGATTGATCAGTGATGAAAAAGCTTTTTAATGCCGGTGTAGCAATAGCCAAAAACTTACTTGTATCTACTACCTCATTTTGATCTGGCTGTGTCGAAAAGGTTTCATTGCTAACATAGAATGTGAAAACATTTTATATTTTTTTATTTTACAAAGTTTAGAATGTGTAACTTCAGAAAAAATTGATACTATGTGTATTGCCCGCACGTTGGACATAATAATTTTACAAAAATAATAAATTAAATATATTATCAGTTTAAATTAAATTAGAATAAATTAATGTTCATACACTCAATATAATAAAAATGAAAACATATTCTTTATATATATAATTTTTTATCTTAAAATAAATATTTTTTATCATGTAATATAAACTTCAAGACACTAATGCTTTTGAATTATTTAGTAATAAACTAAATATTAAGTTTTTAACATACGACAAAGTTTGTCAATATAATAAAATTATCTTCTATAGCATAAGAAAATTGGAAACATTAATATATGCAATAATATTATATACAGTATATATGATGTCAAAAAAAAAATATATACAATATATATAGAGATTTATCTTTTATAATTTAAATTTTAAAAAAAAAATTCTAATTTAAAATATTTTCTGAATAACACAATATAATTTTTTTTATAAAAAGACGATCATCAAATCAATGAAGTAAAATTTTCAATTTGTGGTTGATTATAAAAAAATATAATTGTTTATTAACACTAAAAGGACTTTACATCATGATATAAATTATTTTTAAATCATAATAAAAGGACTTTACATCATAATATACATCATTATACAAATATAATTATTCTTGTTTATAGTTCTTCCCAGCTTCTTTCAATGCAACGGCAAACCTGCTAAACCATCCAGAGAGTTTGCTATATTCCTTCAGCATTGATACTATCAATCAGCTTCCTTGCGTAAAAAGAAAGACGGTTACTTGGTAGACAAGAAGACCAAAGTAATAAAACCGGATTCCTTCGTTACGCTTTTTCCTACCTCTGTGGGAACCGAAATTCACACCGTCGATTTCCGTAAAATAAGGAAACTTAGAAAAACCCTAATTTTCCAGAGGACCCGGATCTCTGCGGAAGCCAACGACAAGTAACCAAATTAATGCGGAAAATATGAAAAACATAATAAAACGAATTTATAAAGAAAGTCGATCCTATTTCGAATTCGGGTAAGAGTGGTGCGGTCTTTACAAGAGATTACAAAGACTTTGGCCGCAGGGGATGTCAGCGAGTTATCAACAGAAAATCCTAAACCTAGTCGAGTCGCAGCTATATAACAAAAGACGAAAAAGATAAGAAAAAGAGAGTTTGATTGATTTCGGACTGAACCTTATGAAAGGCTGCCTACGTACCCCTTTCGAGGATCAAGTCAAACGTAGTTCAGTTGATAGAGCTGGACAAGAGATCGAACTCCTGGGCGACTTCGTCTAGTAATTGAGGGCCAGTCATAGAAACTGAACTTGTCGAGAATAAAACCTAGGTTTCTAAGTGCGGAAAATTCTAAGTCTAGAAAAGTTGTAAAGGTCTCAGATGAGAGCTCTGAATTTCGTCCCCTGCTTCTGTCCTTTGCCTCTTGCTTATATACTCCCTTCCTTGGCGGTTTGGTCCTTCCATTTCGCCTAGATTCGAGTTTATCGAAAATCTTCCTTTTATCTTTATCTTTCCTTTTTTCCCGCGGAAATCTTCGATTTATCCTCAACTTGACACTTATCTTCAAATTTGACATTTATCTTCTTTCGGCGAGTAAATCGTCAAAACATCGTCGTATCTTCGGGTTAGATTTCTTTAAAGTTGCAAGATAGGTTTTTATCGCGTTCTAGGGCTTTCTGGACCGTTTTGCGACAAAACCATTTTACAAATTTATACAAGATCGTTTCCTGATGCAACGCTGTTTTTAAATAAGTTTTTTGAGTTAATCTTAAAGTTTGGCAATGTTTGATGTTTCAGTCAATCGTAGTCGTTTTCTACGATTCACTCGAAGTTTTAATAAAAACGCGTTTTTTACGATTTCTCACGAAAAATCTCGAGTAAATCTTATAGTTTAGGCAATGTTCGGTGTTTCGTTTAACCGTTGCCGTTTTGCAAAATTTCCTAGAATTCTTTCGAGAAAACAAGACTTTACGATTTTTATCGTAAAACTCAAACGATAAGACGGATCGAGACAAAACAAGAGACATTTCGACCGTGGTTCGGAACATGATCGAGCCAAAGGACGTATGCCTTGAATCGAGGATGTGGGAGATTGAGGCTTGGGATAATCAGTTTGACGTACGACGAGCCGAACCGAATTTGGTTCAGCTCGCCGTACGGCGAGCTATCCGGGATGTGACTAACTCGCCGTACGGCGAGCTAGTTTGGCCGAACCAGCTTGCGGTTTACGGCAGATGCGGTTTTTTACGGTTTTGTGCTTAACCCGGGAGATCGTTTAATCGGCGTTTGTTTTGTTTTCCCGAGATAATGATTTCCAAGTTTTCCAAGGATTTCCTTTGTTTGGAAACTTCTTAGAATTTTATAAAATGACTTCTCGAGTTTTATAAAACGTATTTTTATTTTTCCCGGAAACTTTTAGCCATTGATTCCGTCGTGACCGATTTTGACACCAACAGATAGCCCTTCAGCTTGCTAAAACCTTGAGAATCTAGTGTGAGGTTCTTGCGAGTGGTTAGCCAGTTTTAGGTGAGTTAGGCGGAATTAAAGGTTGGACAGGTCCGTTGAAAGTGATCTTTCCACTCTCCAGGGAGCGGAAAGCGTTTAGGATTAGTGCTGCGTCTTGTGAAGGCTGCCTACATACCCTTTTGAAGGGATCAAGTCTTTCGTAGTTCGTTTTCGAGTTAAGGTTCGTATGAACTGTTTCCTAGCAAGACCTTTACAGTCTGGTTGTGGGAACCGAAATCCACCTACTGTCAAATAATCGTAAATAAGGAAACTTCGGGAAAACCCTAAGTTTCCAGAGGAACCGGCTATCTGCAGAACCGCACAACGAATATTAAGAAAATGATGAACTTTAAAATTAAAACGAAAATGAATGAGATTGAAAGCAAGAAGGTTCTTATTCCGAATCTGCGTAAGAACTGGTACAACGAGAGAAGCCTAAGCTGCGTGAGCCGTCGGCAAAATCCCTAGAAATCTAAGAACGAAAACCCTAATTGAGACGCAGCTCGCTAACAGAAAACGGAAATATTCCTAAATGCTAATTTTGGTGGTGAGAGCTCTGAAAATCGTGTCCCTTGCTTCTGCCCTAGACCTCTTATTTATATACTCCTCGCCTTGGCCATTCGGTTTTCCATTTCGCCCAGATTTGACTATATCGGGAATTTTCCATTTTTCTCGATCCTTCGTTTTCTTCCGCGGAAATCTTCTATTTTTCTTCAAACTTGACTTTTATTTTCCTTCTGCGAGTAAACCGTCAAAACGTTATCGTATCTTCGGGTTAGATTCCGTTAAGATCGCGAGATGGGTTTTTATCACGTTTTAGGACCTTCCGGGCCGTTCTGCGATAAATACGTTTTCCGACTTTGTACGGGATCGTTTCCTAATCTGATGCCGTTTTTAATAAATTCCTCGAGCTAATCGCAAGGTTTTACGATTTACTCGACGTTTTTATTAAAAACACGTTTTTTACGATTTACTCGACGTTTTTATTAAAAACGCGTTTTTTATGATTTCAACGAGAAATCTCGAATAAATCGTATAGTTTTAGGAAATGTTCGGTGTTTCGTTTAACCGTTGCCGTTTTATACGATTTCCTCGAGTTCTTTGTCGAGAAAGTAAAGTTTTACGGTTTTTATCGTAAAACTCGAACGATAGGTCGGATCGAGAAGGAACGGGAGACGTTTCGGCCGTGGTTCAGAATGCGACCACGTCGAAAGACGTAAGTTTTCGAATCGGGGATGCGGGCGATCGAGGCTCGGGATGTCCAGGAAGTCTTTAGTTCGTCCAACGGCGAACTAAGCCGGCTGGCTTAGTTTCCCCGTGGGCGAACTAGTCGGGACGGGACTAGTTCGCCCACCGGCGAACTACTCAAGGGCCTCCTAGTTCGCCGGTGGGCCAACTAGTTGCGACTAGTTCGCGTTTTACGGCTGTTTCGGTTTTTTTACGGTTTCGTAAAACGATTCTCGAGTTTTATAAAACAATTTTCGAGTTTTATAAAACGATCTTCGAGTTTTATAGAACGATCTTCGAGTTTTAGAAAACGGCTTCTCGAGTTTTATAAAACTATCTTCGAGTTTTATAAGACGGCTTCTCGAGTTTTATAAAACGATCTTCGAGTTTTATAAAACGGCTTCTCGAGTTTTATAAAACGATCTTCGAGTTTTATAAAATGATCTTCGAGTTTTATAAAACGATCTTCGAGTTTTATAAAACGGCTTCTTGAGTTTTATAATACGATCTTCGAGTTTTATAAAACGGCTTCTCGAGTTTTATAAAACGATTTTCGAGTTTTATAAAACGGCTTCTCGAGTTTCATAAAACGATATTCGAGTTTTATAAAACGATCTTCGAGTTTTATAAAACGGCTTCTCGAGTTTTATAAATAGATTCTCGAGTTTTATAAAACGATTCTCGAGTTTTATAAAACGATTCTTCGAGTTTTATTAAACTACTTCTCGAGTTTTATAAAACGGTCTGCGAGTTTTATAAATGACTTCGAGTTTTATAAAACAACTCCTCGGGTTTTATAAAACTATTCCTTTTGTGCCGATTTTGACCCCAACAGTTATGTGTATTGGACCTTTGCCGGTCTTTAGATTAGCCTCGTGGGCTGTTTTCTATGGCCGAGTGTGGCCGTTATAGTTTTCGGACTGGCCGTGTGCGGCCCTGAGTCCCTGCCGCCTTTGTGGCTTTATTACAAATTAGTTTCATTTTTAAGAGCGTGTTTTTATTCGTATGAATGTAGAGGGAAGAATATGAGTTGATATTGAGGGAGGTCTATGAGTTGTCGTCTCGCATTCCTTTTCCTTTGTGGGTCGCCTTATTCGTTTGCTCGTTTTAGGATGTTTAGTAAATCGAGTGAGCGTTTAGATATAGACGAAGAGACATGCCTTTAGGATCTCGTTCATTCCTTGAGACGTTAGAGACCAGTGTGATGGGTTTAGGGCAAGACTTAGGTTTACTTTCGGATTGAGGCTTTGCGATGACTAGTCAGCTTTCGTTTTGCCTGTTGTGATTTTAACCTGATTCCATACCGATTTAGAATCCGCGATAGGTTCTCGGCTTATACGATTCGTCTGGTTGGAATCAAGCATCTCACCGGGAACAATTTCTAAGTTGCCCGGAAGTGCTGACCAAAAGTTTGGATTTATTTTATAGCGCTATTACCCTTGTGTCGGGTGTTCGAGAGCTATCTCTACGAGATAACTTAAGAAGTTTTGTATGTTTTATAGTCGCGGTTGGACTGTTGGGTCTTCCAAGAAAGTGATTTTATCGAGGAAGGTATTTGTGTCGAAAAACGGTTCTTCAGGCGTCTGCGACGTCTCCCAATGCCGAAGGGTAGTATAGGCAATGTTCGGTTTTTCGTTTAACCGTTGCCGTTTTACACGTAAAGAAAACAAGACTTTACGGTTTTTATCATAAAACTTGAATGATAAGACGGATCGAGACGAAACGAGAGACATTTCGACCGTGGTTTGGAACATGACCGAGCCGAAGAATGTAGGCCTTGAATCGAGGACGTTGGAGATCGAGGCTCGCGATAATCAGCTCGACGTACGACGAGCTGAACTGGATCGGTTCGGCTCGCCGTACGGCGAGCTATCTGGGAAGTGTCTAGCTCGCCATATGGCGAGCTATCTGGGAAGCGTCTAGCTCGCCGTACGGCGAGCTAGTTCGGTCTAACCAGCTCGCGGTTTACGGCGGATGCGATTTTTCTCGATTTTGTGCTTAACTCGGGCGATTGTGTAATCAGCGTTTGTTTCGTTCTCCCGAGATAACGATTTCCAAGTTTTCCGCGGATTTCCTTTGTTTGGAAACTTCTTAGAATTTCATAAAACGACTTCTCGAGTTTTATAAAACGTATTTTTATTTTTCGCGGAAACGTTTAGCCATTGATTCCGCCGTGACCGATTTTGCCACCAACAACCTCCAATCCGGACAGTTTTTTCTCCTCCAAATCAGTCTTCCACCGTTTCAACCACCTTCTTCCGTGTTAGTCCCTCCTACTCTTTCACCTGTTCCGGTCACCACTCCACCTTCTTTCACTATTGCTCTCTCTCCCGTCTTCATTTGAATCCCTCCGGCTTCATCTTCCTTAATTTCTAGTCATCATCAACCCTAGATTTATATGTAATCTATGTCTATTCCTCATCATTTTAACTTGTTGTCATTTCAATAAATGTTATTACAAAAGTAGATTTATTTTAAAGTTTTCATTCGTTGTCTAATAATCCTCAACTACATACAACAACAACAAAAATAACACTACAAACATTAATAGTCTGATTCAAACACAATTTTAGTGGACTAGTTTGGCTTGAAAAAGAGATTAGGAAACTTTTGTAACTATCTAAAAGCTCGAATACCTTTTCGTAATTAATAATTTCTTTGTACTATCTATCTAAACGGGTGTCATTAGTTCCAAACCAGTGAAGTGGATAACTCAATCATTCTTCGATTTGGTTCCGACAAGGGCGGAGAGGAACAGACATTCAAGATCTGAAGACTGGAGATCTCCGACAAGACAAGACAAGACAAGACAAGACAAGACAAGACAAGGGGATACATTGAGCTTCTTTCTCAACTCACCGTACGTAGCTGGATCAGTAACCGACGATGAGTCTGTTTTATTGAAAATTTTAATTAACATAAAGTTTATGGCCTTTAATAAATGGACAATACTTGATCGATAAATATGTTGATAAAACTCATAAAATACGAATAAATTATAATTTTATTATTATTTTTGATATAATTATATTTAATTATAAAAGATAATAAACTTAATATAAATATTTTAACAAAAATATATCCCTTTCGTATTGGATGTCTTAAGCGGTGGCTTGAGTCGCTTATGCCTTGTACCGGCTCTGACCAACCCATGTGATGTATTCATATCTTATTCCTACAAAAACATAACAAAAAAAAGGAGTAACTATTTAATCCTGCAGCGCATCCGCTATTTGTAGTAACAAAGCCATTCGCCAAAGAAAGATAAGAAAAAAAAAAGTCAGTTGATGGAATTTAATGCGATTGCTTTTCGTAATTGACATTATTCCACAGGTCGACTCCTGGACATTTTAACATAGACCCGAAAGTTTGAACCGGAACCTATTTGAAAATACATAATTCAAATCCGACCAGAAATTTATAAATATTTATTGGATCTAAATTTAATTTACCCGAATAAAACCGGACCCAAAAACCCAGACTCGAAAAGACTCGAATCCGAAGATAACCAACCTGAATAGATCCGACCTGAGAAGAATCGATTTGTACCCGACTTAAAAACATTTATATCCAACACTATGATTTTTTGTATTATGTTTTATATATATTATTTTAAGATTTAGTTAAAATATCTTTTGTTAACAATATTTATTATTATTTTGTAACATTTTTAAGTAATAGAAAGTTTTAAAATGTAAAATTTACGAGCTTAAAATGTTTTATGTTAATTATTAATAGTTTAATTTGAGTCATTTTGTAAAATTTTAGATATATATGACAAATATTGACTAAGTTTGAGGGAGTTTGTGGATGTCATATCTTTTTCAGATTCTAAATACCTGAATCCGATCCGGACCCGTTATGGACCTAAAAATTATGGGTATTTTACATGTTTTGGAATTATAGAATTTTACCGATCTGGATTAGACAAGATCCGACCCGGAACCGACCCGAAAAACTATAGATATTGGTATAGGTTTAAGATCCAAGACCCAAAAAATCTTGATCCGAACTCGACTCGAGGACCCGGATGTCCAGGCCTATTGAGGACGAAACAAAATGATTAAGGACACCCAAAATGTAAAGGTTAGAACAAAGAAATCTACAAAATCAAAAGGCCAGAGCAAAAAATCTACAAACCTATAAGCAAGAGTATTTTATTGTTACAAAAGTTCATGATCTACAGTATTGTTTATTTGATATCTTTGATCATGTGTTTATGTATGAGAAAACAGCCATTAAAATCCTCAATTTTCAAATTAAAGCCAAAAAACCTTCAATTCATGTTTGAACCAAAAAAATCTTCAACTTTCAAATATTGACCGTTTTAACTCTCATATTTTGTTGATTCGGCCATTTAAAAACCCCAAATAGTCAACTCTTAAAGGAGATTATAAAAATAGATGTATGTTAACTCTGTAAACGATGTCATTTTAAAAATTAGTCAAACAACGTTATTTTACTTGTTTAAACACTTAAACCATATCTTTCGTGAAACTAGAGTCCAAAATCGACTTCATCTTCCTGAATCGAGATGAGAAAGACGAAGTCGATTTGAGTTTATGGTTTCACAAATAAGATGCTTTAAGTGTTTACAAAAGCAAAAAGATGTTGTTTGATTAACGTTTAATCAGTTTTTTAAAACAATATTGTTTAAAGAATTAACAAACGTATGTTTTTGTAATCGAGTTTAACAGATGATTAAATGAGTTTCTAAAATGACCAACTCAACAAAATATGAGAATTTAAACGGCCAGTATTTAAAAGTTGATGGTTTTTTTGCTCAAACATAAGTTGGAGCTTTTTTTTGCGTTAATATGAAAGTTGGTGATTTTAATGGACATTTTCTCGTTTATGTATTCATATATTCTTACAAAATCGAATATTTTGAGCCATGCAGTACTAAATGCACATCAATATGACCGATCATGAGAAGCTTAATTATTTTAAATTTCTTATAATTCTATTTAAAGATCAACTCTCTCCCTTTAGCATTTATATCCCTTGTTTTCTTGTACTGCTTATGTTGTTCATATTACTAAGCGTATCTTCGGTTATTATTGTCTTACCATTGAGAATTGTTCCAGTTGTAATCATTTAGAACCATCTACTCTACTAAAATAGACTCATATTTGAAATTTACCATAGCATGTTTTTTTTAAGACCTATTAAACATGTTGTGACCAAATATACAAATATAACAATATTATTTTAATTTAATATTTTCTCTCTTTTATTTTAATATATCGTCGTTCTCACCTTCTCCATCTTCTTTCTCTCTTTCTAATTTTCAGCGTCAATGATTTGTTGTTAAATTTAGATTTTTTTGTATAGACTGATCTAAAGATTGATAAGGATTACAATAGGGATGAGTTATGCAGTTGGATTTTGTGTGTTTGTGATTCTAAAAGTTGGCTCTTTCGAGTTGTTCAGTTGAGATTCTGGGTATTGGTTTGAGATGAGTAGGTGTCGATCTAAACATCGGTGGTTAACGATTTCTTTAAGAAGTGTTTTAGGTTGTGCTCTTCAGACAGACTAATCAGAGCTATTTCTGGGTATAATAGGTTTGACTCCACGAGTAGCAAACAAGTAAGCTCTCTTGATTTTGGTTTACTGTAATGAGAGAGAAGACAGGTATTTGGTTTTGACTTAAAAGTATCTTTGCTTTGTTTAGGATGTGCCTGAGTTCCAATCACAATTTCTTTCTATGGATTATTTTAGGGAAATTGGGTCCTATAGCTACACAAAAACCCATAATTGACAAAGTAGCCAAAATCATACTCTCTCTTCCCTTTTTTCTTCCTATCTCTCTCTACTCTCTCTCCTAAAAAACTAATTTTGTTTTTTTTTTCTAGCTATTTGGCAAATAAGCCCATTATTTTAAGTCTTATTCATTGAAGGGATTGAAAGTTGATCTCATTCGTGAGCGTCTTGAAGAAGGAGTTGTTTCTGGAGTGAGATCTGCAACTTAGGAAGCTGCTTCTCAGAAGTTTTAAAAGCATTGGTTTGTGCATTAACAGAAGTTTTTTTTCTCTGACATTATGTTGTTCTTTGTGTAAAAATACATACAGATTTATGTTCCCAAAGTCACAGAACTCTTTCCTTCATTCTCTCTCGGACTACCAGTTTACTATGTCATTGCCTCATCTGAATCAGCTTCCAACTTATCACGTTATGATGGTATCAGGTAAACACGGTTATAGACTTGATTCACAATGTCGATGATCTATACATTATAAGATTGATTATTGTATTAAAATGAAGACATGAGAAACAAGTTATGGCTGAGAAGCTTAAAGTTGTATGAATGTTCATGTGGTGAAGCATTTGGCGGAGACGTGTGATTTCATAAACTGATTTTACAATTTTACTTTCATCATTTTGCACTAACTAAATACATTTTTCTGTGTGTTCTGTAGGTGAAAAGGAGACTTGTTGGGGTCAAAATCGGTACGACGGAATCAACGGCCGAAACTCCCCGCAAAAATATATAAGGAATCGTTTTATAAAACTCGATAATCGTTTTATAAAACTCGAGAATCGTTTTATAGAACTCGAAGAATCGTTTTATAAAACTCGAAGAATCGTTTTACAAAACTCGAGAATCATTTTATGAAACTCGAGAATTGTTTTATAAAACTTGAGAATCGTTTTATAAAACTCGAGAATCGTTTTATAAAACTCGAGAATCATTTTACAAAACTCGAGAATCGTTTTATAAAACTCGAGAATCATTTTATAAAACTCGAGAATCTTTTTATAAAACTCGAGAATCGTTTTATAAAACTCGAAAAATCGTTTTATAAAACTCAAATAATCGTTTTATAAAACTCGAAGAATCATTTTATAAAACTCGAGAATCATTTTATAAAACTCGAGAATCGTTTTATAAAACTCGAGAATCATTTTATAAAACTCGAGAATCTTTTTATAAAACTCGAGAATCGTTTTATAAAACTCGAAAAATCGTTTTATAAAACTCAAATAATCGTTTTATAAAACTCGAAGAATCATTTTATAAAACTCGAGAATCATTTTATAAAACTCGAGAATCGTTAAAACTCGAGAATCGTTTTATAAAACTCGAAGAATCGTTTTATAAAACTTGAGAAGTTTTATAAAACTCGAGAATCGTTTTATAAAACTCGAAGAATCGTTTTACAAAACTCAAAGAATCGTTTTATAAAACTCGAAGAATCGTTTTATAAAACTCGAGAATCGTTTTATAAAACTCGAAGAATCGTTTTATAAAACTCGAGAATCGTTTTATAAAACTCGAGAATCGTTTTATAAAAGTCGAAGAATCGTTTTATAAAACTCGAAGAATCGTTTTATAAAACTCGAGAATCATTTTATAAAACTCGAGAATCGTTTTATAAAACTCGAGAATCGTTTTATAAAACTCGAGAATCGTTTTATAAAACTCGAAGAATCGTTTTATAAAACTCGAAGAATCGTTTTATAAAACTCGAGAATCGTTTTACGAAATCGCAAAAAACCGAAAAAACCGTAAACGCGAACTAGTCACGACTAGTTCGCCCATCGGTGAACTAAGGACACTCCACTAGTTCGCCCATCGGCGAGCTAAGGACACACCACTAGTTCGCCCATTGGCGAACTAAGGACACTCCACTAGTTCGCTCATTGGCGAACTAGTCCCGTCCCAGCTAGATCGCCAATGGGCGTACTAAGAGGTGCTGACTTTGCCCCACTGGTTCTTTTCGCCTAGTTCGCCATATGGCGACCTAGCCAAGCTGAACTAGCTCGCCGTACGTCGAGCCGACCATCCCGAGCCTCGATCTCCTACATCCTTGATTCAAGGCATACGTCCTTCGACACGATCGTATTCCGAATCACGGTCGAAATATCTCCCGTTCCATCTCGATCTGACTTACCGTTCGAGTTTTACGATAAAAACCGTAAAACTTCGTTTTCTCGGAAAGAACTCGAGGAAATCGTATAAAACGGCAACGGTCAAACGAAACACCGAACATTGCCTAAACTATACGATTTATTCGAGATTTCTCGTTAAAATCATAAAAACGCGCTTTTTAATAAATAAATAAAAACGTCGAGTAAGTCGTAAAAAACGTGTTTTTAATAAAAAGTCGAGTAAATCGTAAAACCTTGCGATTAACTCGAGTAAATTATCAAAAAAAACGTCAGATCAGAAAACGATCCCGTAAAAAGTCGGAAAACGGATTTATCGCAAAACGGCCCGAAAGGACCTAAAACGCGATAAAAACCCATCTCGCGACCTTAACGGAATCTAACCGGCAGATTTGACAACGTTTTGACGGTTTACTCGCAGAAGGAAGATAAAAGGCAAGTTTGAAGATAAATAGAAGATTTCCGCAGAAGAAAAGGAAGGATCGACAGATATGGAAAGTTCCCGAAATATTCGGTTTCGAGCAAAATGGAAAGACTAAAACCGTCTAAGGAGGAGTATATAAGGAGGAGGCATAGGGCAGAAGCAGAGGGACGAATTTCAGAGCTCTCATCTGAGACTTTTACAACTTTTCTACACTTAAAATTTTCCGCACTTAGAAACTTAGGCTTTTTCTCGACAAGTTCGGTTTCTATGACTGGCGCCTAATTACTAGACGAACTCGCCCAGGCAGTTTGATCTCTTGTCCAGCTCTATCAACTGAACTACGTTCGACTTGATCCCCGAAAGGGGTACGTAGGCAGCCTTTCATAAGGTTCAGTCCGAAATCATTCAAACCTTTTTTCCTATCTTTTTCCGTTTCTCGTTATCAAGCTGCGACTCGACTAGATCTAGGGTTTTATGTTTATAACTCGCTGATGGCCCCTGCGGCCAAAGCCTTTGTAATTCCTTGTAATGATCGCAACGCTCTTACGCGAATCGTAAATAAGATCGACTTTCTTTATAAATTCGTTTTATTATGTTTTTCATATTTTTCCGCATTTATTTGGTTACTTGTCGTTGGCTTTCGCAGAGATCCGGTTCCTCTGGAAAGTTAGGGTTTTCCTAAGTTTCCTTATTTAACGGAAATCGACAAGTGTGAATTTCGGTTCCCACAGTTTGGCGCTAGAAGGAGGGGGGGTCGGATTACTCTTACTCATAGCTGCAAAACGCTTGATCAAAACGATGTCTGGATGTATGAAAGGCAAAGTCGCAACTCGCGAAAAGAGGCTGGTAAAACAACTCCAGCAGCGACTGCTCCTACAGCCAACGCTTGCGCAAACGCTGGAGTACTCAACAAAATCGAAAACCTAATCGCGACTCTTCGCCACGGGAAGAGCAACAAAACGAGCTCATGATTTCTATCTCAGATCACTAAGGGCAACGATAAAATCTATCAAACCCCATAGTGTTTTTTCTTATTTCCGAGTTTGACATATCTCACGGGTTGAGCAAAAGACGTTTTCCGAGAACTTTTCGGAAAAATAAAACTTGCCTTCCCAGAAACCGCGGAACAAACCGTAGGTTACTCGCGAAATAAACCCTAGGTTACTTGNCTTTCCGCTGAGATTCTACGACGAAAACGAGTCAACTCGACGGATCGAGATCACCCAAACCAGGAGTCTAGGCTCGCCGAACGTAAAGCTAAACCAAGCGTCTTAGCTCGCCAAACGTAGAGCTAAACCAAGCGCCTAGCTCGCCTAAGAGACGCTGACTTCGCCCCAAGGGTTCTTACCGTCCAGGTCGCCACACGGCAAGCCGAAAAGGTTCACCCGACTTACCCTACGTCGAGCTGAACCAATCCTCGAGTTTCTCTCTCGAGTCTTGATCGTGCTGATTCTCGTTTCTACTCAATCGGAATTTCCATCGGGATTTTACGATAAAACCGCAAAGACTTGTTTCTTCGTATAAGTTCGAATCAATCGTCTAAAACAGCAACGGTTGACTTAACACCAAAGTTGCCTAAACTATACGAGAAATCTGAACTCTCTAAACCTAATCCGATTTTACGAAACTCTGCCACGCTAAGTCCAAAACATCCAATCATAAACACGTGATTGATTTTTTCGATATACGATGCGCACCTAGTCGGCCAAATAAAACCAGCAGTATGAAGAAACAAGAACACGAGCTCCGATAGTTAAGTCTTCTCCCCGCTCCGATACTCCCGCTGGTAATTCTTCGAAGACCGGTAGGTCAAAAGATGAAGAACGAAGAATAGACAACCCCAAATCATCGATGAAGCTAAGATCGCCACGCATTCAAACGTACTCATTTCCTAAAAGAAAGAAGGAGCTAGAGACGCTTGCATCGTCTTAAAACCGACTCGCTCCTAGAAGTTTTCGTAGATCAGACATACTCCAAGCCATCTCCGATCCACCATGGTCTTTAATCGACCCGGATTGTCGATCATCCCAATCCTTCAAACGAAACTCGTCTTTCTTCTTTCTCCGAACATTTTTCCTCGCATCAAGAAAAAGCTTTCTAAAATAAGTGGAAAAATATTCGGACGATGCAACGCCTCGTCGAAATCATCCCAAAAGCAAACGACAATCTAAAAACGTCTAAGTGCTAAAGACTGATCCAAACTGTCTGGGAAATAATCTCGAGGAATATACAGCATCTCTCGCCGCGATCATGCGGTTAGAAAATCTCTGCGAAACTTCAGAGCGAAATTCGACTATTTGCCGAAGTCATAAAGATCTTCTCGAACTTGATAAAACAAGTATAAGAGTCAAAAAATTATACGAGAAATCTTTAGGTGTCAACGCACTGATCTTATTCTCCGTCGAACCAAGTGAGTCACGGAATAATATCAAGAACATTTGCAGCAAAAGAAAAATCGAGAACACAAAGCAGCAATCGAGAACATGTCCTTCCGTCTCGCCGACTCATCCTATTGCTGGTCATGTGATTCATTCCGTCCGAGAAACCCGCTAAAACATTTTGCGACTAGATCTCGGTGAAATAACTTTTGGTAAAACTCCGCGAGTGACTCCGAAAAAAACTATCACCGAAGAATCAAAAACTAAGCGGAAAGGTTTCTCGAAAAATCTGCGGAAACATTTTTAACCCAATGCGTCGTGCCGATTTACTAAATTCATCATCCGTTACTTACGCGAGAAATCCTTTGTATAGTCAGGATCATGTCATAACGAAGTAACTTTCGAAAATGAACGTAACAGGTTGTGCGAAAAGTACTTTCCTTATAGCAAAAACCAAGCTATACGATCCAGCACTGGGCGGCCAATCTAAACTTTGCCTTCTCGCGACACGATCTGAAAGATCTCACTCTTTAGCCCATCGGTTCACGAGCATCCGCTCTCATTCCTCTCGTTTACATCCGAGAATGAGATCGCCCCGCAAACGACTCCGCACGGGCTTTGCATCGA
>CAKOAT010193377.1:23460-51745 GCA_932364175.1 Eruca vesicaria subsp. sativa | reverse complement strand
GACTAGTTCGCGTTCTGCGGCGGTTTCGGTTTTTCGCGGTTTTGCAAAACGAGTTCTCGAGTTTTATAAAACGATCTTTGGGTTTTATAAAATGATCTTCGAGTTTTTATAAAACGATCTTCGAGTTTTTATAAAATGATCTCTCGAGTTTTATAAAACGATCTTCGAGTTTTATAAAACGATCTTCGAGTTTTTATAAGACGATCTCTCGAGTTTTATAAAACGATCTCTCGAGTTTTATAAAACGATCTCTCGAGATTCATAAAACTGTTGCGTTTACGCGTTTGCGGGTAATTTTGGCTATTGATTCCGTCGTACCGATTTTGACCCCAACAGTATTAATCATTTTATAAAATGATTTTGCGGAAAATAATGGTTCCATCTTTTACAGAAGCTATCGCAGACGTTGATTTCGAGATTACGGTTTTCGACACCAACAATTACACGTCCTGATATTTGTTTTGCTGTGAATCAGGTGAGCCAACATATGCAAGTACCAAAGGAGCATCATTGGCACATGGTGGAGAGGCTACTGATTTACCTAAATGGAATATCCATGTTGGGTGTATGGATGGGATGCAATGGAAGCACTGGAGTTGTAGGATATTGTGATTTAGATTGGGCTGGTGATAGGTCTGATAGGAGATCAACAACCGGGTATTGCACATTCATTTGAGGCAACTTAGTGACTTGGAAGAGCAAGAAGCAAAAGGTGGTCTCATGTTCTAGTGCAGAAGCTGAGTATAGAGCCATGCTGAAGTTGACTAATGAGCTAGTTTAGATCAAAGGAATACTGAAGCACATGGAGATTGAGCAGTCTACACCTATGGTGATGCATTGTGACAACCAAGCAGCTATCCACATTGCATCTGACTCAGTGTTCCATGAGAGGACCAAGCACATTGAAGTAGATTGTCATAAGGTGAGGCAGATGATGGTTTTAGGAGTGATCCTACCATGCTACACAAGGAGTAAAGATCAGTTGGCGGATGTAATTACTAAGGCAGCAAGACAAAAGACCATGGAGTCCATCCATACCAGGTTGGGACTCATGGATCTTACTATACCCAGCTGATCCCCTCGCCATGGGGCCTTTACTCTTTTCCTCATTAGGGTTTTATCCCAAAAGGGTTTTCCTTAGTGAGGTTTTTAATGAGGAAGGTGCTCATGACATTCCAAGCTAGACTTGTTCCACATGGTCTAGCTTGAGGGGGAGTGTTGAAATGTGTAGAGAAATGAGTATGAGATGATGGAGTCTAGGAAGAGAAGTGTGTTGAGTGTGTCCGTACAAGTGGCCGTACAAGGTGTACGGATTGAGTGCATACCAAGTTACCTTGGAAGAGAAGTTACCCAGGTAAATGTAACTTTACCAAAGTTACATTTACATCTTATCTTGTGGATCAGCTTGACCAAAAGGAGAAGGGAGACGCGTCTGGACAGGCTGGCATGGGCTGGAGCATCTGGTCAAGATGCCTTTAGCATCAAGCATGTGAGTGATCACAGGCACTCATTTAAACATGCGCGCCCCTTGTTACTTTTGACTTCACATGCTTCCTTCTTTGTATCCGTTGAGCTTAGACTAGAATCTCCTTTATATTGTAACTCTCTCTACATAAATAAATCAGACACTTCATTTTATCTTATTCAAGTCTCCACAATACTCTCTCAATCTCGTTTCTTAGTCTACAAATCTCTAAACTCTCTTTTAATCTCATTTACTCTCTTAAATCTCCATTTCCTAACTCTGTTTTAAACAAAATATCAGTTTTCTCTAAACTCCCTAGATGAACATGGTGCAGTCCACACATCAGAGTGAATTAAATCAAAAGCACGTTAATAGATTGTACTAGATTTAGGAAAAACAGTTTTACCATGCTTTCCTAAGATACAAGCTTCACAATCTTTTTGAAATGAAATACTAGGCAACATGATGTTCAAGGCACTAGAGTGAGGATGACCTAATCTAGCATGCCACATGACATCTTTAGGGAAATTAAAACATGAACTTAAAGCAAGAGATAAATCGGCTGCAAGCTTAGTGTCTTCAAGCAAGTACAAGTCTCCCTTGGTTACACCTTTGCCAAGCAACCTACTAGTTTCAATATCCTGAAAATAGACATCATTAGGAGTGAAGGTAACATTGCAATTTAAATCAGTAGCAACCCTTTTAACAGATAACAAGTTGGATGTGAAATTAGGCATAAAAAAAGCTTTAGATTCTTTCTCAAATAACCTAAGATCACCTATCCCTTTAATTGGTACCATCTCTCCATTAGCTACAAGTACATTTCCTAGGGCAGGAACAATGTTTTTAATCAACCCTAGGTCACTAATCATATGATGGCTAGCTCCTGAATCAATTACTAAAGGTTTGGTCATTTTAGGACTAGTAATTGCATTTAAAGAGCAACCAGCATTAGTAGCATGTAGAGAGGTACCAAGAATGTTACCAGAGTTGTCCTTGAGGACCTTGATGAGTGCCTCAATGTCAGAACGCTTAATGGTCTCATCTTGGATGGTTCTCAAGAAACTAGAGCTGCTAGAAGCAAGCGCCTTGCCTTCACCGCCTGGTATGGAGTTTGGAGTGGCTGGTTCACCCATGTCACCAGAGAAGTTGGCTTTAGCATCAGTGTATGGAGTCCTAAACTTCTGTGGCTTGAGATGTGGGTGGAGGCTCCAGCACTTATCCTTGCCATGGCTCTTCTTTTTGCAATGATCACACACCCAAGCTTTCTTGTCCTCCGGCTTGTAGTGGCCCTTGTTTCCAGTACCCTCAGCTTGATTCACCAACACGAGCTCTCCTTTGCCTCCAAAGAGACCCACTGACCCTTGCTCCTTTTGGATTTGAGCACACAACTCCTCCAAGGTTGGTAATTTCTCGGCTCTAAGCAAATGCTTAATGAGATAATTGTAGCCAGAATTCAAAGTGAGGAGCAAAGCAAACACCTTGTCTTGCTCTCTACGGTCGATTAGGATATTGGGATCCAAGGTACATGGTCTCAGCATCTCAAACTCAGCCCACAAGGCTCTGAACTTGCCGAAATGTTGATTGAAATCCATGTCTTCTTGGTGGAGTGAGCTGATGGACCTCTTGACCTCAAACACACGGCTCAAGTTTGAAATGTTGCCATACACCTTTTGGAGAGTGTTCCACAACTCTTTGGAAGTTTCACAGTAGGAGTAAGCTTCCAATATTGATGGCTCAAGGCTGCTTTGAATGATAGACAACACAAAGAGATCCTCCTGACCCCATTTGTGCTCGCTAGCCACCACCACTTCTTTACCATCCTCTCCTTGGACAGTATCACTAGAGGGCTTGTCATCTGTCACATAGGACCAGAGACCTCTTCCTCCCAAGGCTGTTTTCACAAGACTAGACCACAAGAGATAGTTCACCCCTTTGAGAACAACCGAAATAGAGATTTTGGATTGTTTTTCCATTTTTGGCAAAATCTGGAACTGAAAAAGAAGAACAGCTCAAGAACACAAAGAAGTTTGCCAAAATTAGTAACTTAAGAACATATTTTTGCGGAAGAAAGAAAAAGAGATTAAGGTCTCAAGAGCATAGAAGCTCTGATACCATGAGAGTTTAAGAGATTCAGAGGTAGTTTGTGTAGAGTGTTTGCTTGAGAATCATAAGACAAGAATAACTCCTAGAGAGAGAGAGAGTTTAGGGAAGCGAAATATGTTATTCCCTTAACTGATTTGGTTCATTACATGTTACATAAATAGATCAGAGTGTAGACAAAAGGAATGAATAAACAAATAGGATATGGATGGTTCCAATCCGTGAGTGGAGCTTGAGAGTGACAGCTCCTTTGTCTTAAGCAAACATGTGACCTTGGTTTGTCACATATCAGTCCAACGGCTCCTTCTATACCAACGGCTCACATCTACTTGTTTACTTTCTTCCAAAGCCTAAGGAACCAGTGCAGACATTTAAATTCAGCCTCCCTCTCTTACTTGCCTTCCAAGACACGGTTAGGGTGAGGTTGTACGGACACAAGTTTCTCACACTATCCGAACTTGGTTCAATGTAACTCTGGTTCCCTTTACTCAACACTCTTGATCTTTATTGATTCATCTCAACATCATCCCCATCTCAAGCCACAGAAGTTCAAGACTGGTTACAATGAAGCCAAAGCACACTACTCTGGTGATGCTAGTGAACCCATGCGCCAGACCAGTGAGGCAAAGGGAAGAGCTTCCAGCAGTGGCTCGGCCTTAAGGAACACTCATGATGAGACCATCAGGAGGTCTGATATTGAGGCTCTCATCAAACTCTTTAAACACAACTCTGGTAACTCTTTTGGTAACTCTTTAAATGCTATTGCTTGTGGAACCTCTTTGAATGTTATAACATGATTTAATATGCTAAAACCTTTAGTTATAGATTCAGGAGCTAGTCACCACATGATTAGTGATTTAAAATTAATTAAAAACATTGTCCCTGCCTTAGGAAATGTTAAAATTGCAAATGGTGAAAGAGTACCAATTGAAGGTGTAGGTGATCTTAGGCTGTTCAACAAAGATTCAAAAGCTTTTTATATGCCTAGGTTTACCTCAAATCTGTTATCAGTTAAAAGAGCTACTAATGACTTGAATTGCAGTGTTACTTTCACTCCTAATGAGGTCTACTTTCAGGACATTGAAACAAGTAGGTTGCTGGGCAAAGGTGTTACCAAGGGAGACTTGTACTTACTTGAAGACACCAAGCTCACTGCCGAATTATCTCATGCTTTAAATTCTAGTTCTGATTTCCCTAAAGATGTATTGTGGCATGCTAGATTAGGACATCCTCATTCTAGAGCCTTAAACATCATGTTGCCTAGTATTTCCTTTAAAAGTGATTGTGAGGCTTGTATTTTAGGTAAACATTGCAAAACTGTTTTCTCTAAATCAAGTACCATTTATGAAAATTGCTTTGATCTCATTCATTCTGATGTGTGGACTGCTCCATGTTTATCTAAAGAACATCATAAATATTTTGTGACTTTCATAGATGAAAAATCAAAATATACATGGATCACACTGATGCAATCAAAGGATAGGGTGTTAGATGCATTCATAAATTTTCAAAGTTATATCTCTAACCATTACAATGCCAAGATAAAAATTTTGAGATCAGATAATGGAGGAGAATACACCAGCAATGCATTTAAACAACACNTAAACAACACTTGGCCAAACATGGGATGATCCACCAAACCAGCTGCCCATACACTCCACAACAAAATGGTGTGGCTGAGAGAAAGAATAGACACCTCATGGAGGTAGCCAGAAGCATGATGTTTCATACCAGTATGCCCAAGAGATATTGGGGAGATGCAGTTCTTACAGCCTGCTACTTGATCAATAGAATTCCTACTAGGATCCTTCAAGATCAATCTCCTTATCAGGTACTTAATTTCACCATCCATAGATCATACTCGTGTGTTTGGGTGTCTTTGTTTTGTTTTGGTACCAGGAGAACTAAGAGACAAGCTGGCACATAGAAGCACAAGGGCAGTCTTTATTGGCTACTCTCCTCACCAAAAGGGATACAAATGCTATGTACCAGAGACCAGGAGGGTCTTAATATCAAGGGATGTGAAGTTTGTCGAGTCAAGGGGCTACTATGAGGGAGAAAGTTGGGATGAGCTCAAGGATCTTTCTAAATCAGCCTCAGATAGAGCAAACAACCTTAGGAGTGTAATGGAGAGCTTGGGGATCAGCCTGTCGTCTATCCCAAGAGGGGAACCAACACCTGATAGTACTGAAACTGAGGGTGTTGAAATCTCTCAACCTGATCATGAGGGGGGCAGTGGAAATGGTGAGCAGCCTGTGCACGCTCAACCTGAAGAGTCCAATGTGCATGATCATGATGAGAGACAGTCTGAATCACACAATGCACCTCAGGAGGAGGCGCCAACCAGTGATTATACATCAGTGGAACCTGAGCAAATAGTTACCTTGAGAAGGAGTACAAGAGTCAGGCAACCAGCTTCAAACTGGATCAACACAAGAGTTTAATTTAATGCTGAAGCAGTCGCACAGCCAGTAAGGGGTACATGCTCTCTAGCTCAATATCCAGAAGAGCAACAAGAATTTGTGAGTTCAGTGGACCAAGAGTGGATACCAAAGAACTATGCAGAGGCTATGGAGGATAATGAGTGGAGAAAATCAGTGGAGGATGAGTTTGGAGCTATGGAAAAGAACAACACTTGGTATGAGACTGAGCTTCCAAGAGGGAAGAAAGCTGTTACAAGCAGGCTCATCTACACCATCAAATATCTTGCAAATGGANTTTGTGAGTTCAGTGGACCAAGAGTGGATACCAAAGAACTATGCAGAGGCTATGGAGGATAATGAGTGGAGAAAATCAGTGGAGGATGAGTTTGGAGCTATGGAAAAGAACAACACTTGGTATGAGACTGAGCTTCCAAGAGGGAAGAAAGCTGTTACAAGCAGGCTCATCTACACCATCAAATATCTTGCAAATGGAATACCAGAGAGTATGAAGACCAGATTGGTGGCAAGAGGATACACACAAGTTTATGGTGAGGATTATCTAGACACCTTTGCACCAGTAGCCAAGCTTCATACCATTAGGATTCTGCTTTCTCTAGCTGTGAATCTTGAATGGGATTTATGGCAAATGGATGTGAAGAATGAATTCTTACAAGGAGAGCTTGAAGATGAGGTATATATGAGACCACCTCCTGGTAGAGAAGATATGGTTAAGCCAGGGAACATTTTTAGATTGAAGAAAGCAATCTATGGCTTGAAACAATCTCCAAGAGCTTGGTATCACAAGCTGAGTACTACACTCAATGGGAAAGGATTTGTGAAGTCTCAAGCTGATCACACTTTATTCACACTGACCAGCAAGCAAGGAATAGTGGTAATTCTTGTCTATGTGGTTGACATTATTATCACTGGAAGTGATAAAGAAGGGATCCACTCAACTAAGGCTTCACTCAAGGCTGCATTTGATATAAAAGATCTTGGAGAGCTGAAGTACTTCCTCGGCATTGAGATGTGTAGATCAAAAGAGGGGCTGTTCTTATCTCAGAGAAAATACACTCTGGACATCTTAAAGGAGGCAGGAACACTTGGAGGAAAGAAAGCTAAGACACCATTGGAGGAGAACTACAAGGTGTTGCGTGAGGGGGAGTATGAGGATACTGCATTTGAGGATGTCTAGAAGTATAGAAGAATGGTGGGGAAGCTGATATACTTGACAATCACAAGACCAGATGTGTGTTTTGATGTTAATCAAGTGAGCCAGCATATGCAAACACCCAAGATTCATCACTGGAACATGGTGGAGAGGATCTTAAGATACTTAAGGGAGGCTCCTGGTCAAGGTGTATGGATGGTGTGTAACAACAACACTGAGGTGGTTGGCTATTGTGATGCTGATTGGGCTGGAGATAGGGTTGATAGGAGATCAACTATGGGCTACTGCACCTTCATTGGAAGCAACGTGGTAACCTGGAAAAGCAAAAAGCAGAAGGTGGTGTCTTGTTCAAGTGCTGAGGCTGAATATAGAGCCATGAGGAAATTAACCAGTGAACTCATATGGATCAAAGGGTTGATGAGAGACTTGGGTATAGAGATCAATACACCCTTGACTATGCACTGTGACAACCAAGCAGCCATACACATTGACACCAATTCAGTGTTCCATGAGAGAACAAAGCACATAGAGGTGGATTGCCACAAGGTGAGACAAGCAGTGGAGCAGCAAGTTATTCTCCCATGCTATACCAGAAGTGAAGACCAGTTGGCTGATATCTTCACCAAGGTAGCAAGCACTAAGGTCTATGAGTCCATACTTCCGAGGTTAGGACTCATAGACATCTCATGTCACTGATCTCTCCTCCATGAAGTGATCTACTCTTTTTCCTTGACTTGGCTTTTATCCCATTGGGTTTTGCCTAACTAAGGTTTTAATGAGGGATTGCTTCATGGCTTCCAAGCTTGCCTTGTTCCACATGGTCAAGCTTGAGGGGGAGTGTTGACATGAATCAATGAATTAGTAGAGAAGAGAAGGCAAAGTAGTGTAGAGGTTCGGATGGAAGCAAGGTGCCTTGTCCGTACAAGACTTGTGTAACAAGGCTGTCTGTACAATGAGTGAAACTCAAGCTACCTATCCGACCTAACCTACCTTACAAGACAAGGAAAGAAGCTCCTAGACTTGCTTGGAGTAAACACTGAGGAAGAGGAGACCGTTGGAGTTGTGTCGGCAAAGAGCACACAGGTGGACCATTAAAATACATTATAAGTCACATGTGTGCTCTAGTCCTTCCTGCCGTTGGGACATGTCCCTTTCCCGGCCAGACCTTGAGCAAAGCATCCTCTCCTTAGTTTATTAGTATTCTGATTTGTCTTGACCTTCCCTTTATGGTCTTTAAATATCATTGTACACAAACCAGAAATGTTAAGGAAAAATGTTCCTTTTGTTCTTGCTGTCTCTCTTTCTCTCTCACGGAAATCTATCTCTCTCTCTCTAGGTTTAACCTAAACTCTCAACAAATCTCTCCTTCATTCTCTTAAAATTTCAAGAAGTCCAAAGTAGAGATCCAAGAAGGCGGGTGTGATGTGTTGGTGATGTGCAATGAAGCTACTGAATTGCACATCACGGTTAGGCCATGATCCAGGGTCTTTGTGTGTCCATCACACTGATGAGAACACAAAGACCCACTGGCCAATCCCTAGGCCTTGAAGGCTCTACTCTCTTCCTTACAAGGGCCAAGCTTGTAAAGTTTTTAATGAGGGAGTTCTTCAAGGTTCCAAGCTTGACTTAGGATTTCTAAAGTCAAGCTTGAGGGGGAGTGTTAACTTGAAGAAAGAAATGGAGAAACTAAAGGTGTTGGGTTGAGATTGAGTCTGGTGCAAGAATAGGGTTAGAGCTCCGGGAAAGCGATGATGTGCTTTAGGAGTGTCTAAGATGATCAAGGAGTGATCTAAAGCTGGTGCAAGGTTTAGGTCAAGTGAAGGAGTGACTTAGACACCATTTGGGAAGAGTTGGAGTAGTGTGCAAGATTAGGGTTAGGGCTTGTACGGATTTGGTACGGACGGATGTACTCGGACCGTACGGATCCGTACAAGACCAATATTGCCTTAAGTTGCATAAACTCCACTCTAGAGAACCATTTGAGGTTGTGCATAAATAGGGTTTGGTCACTATTGAGAATAGTGATCACTATTGGGATATCTTGGGTCACAAGGAACTTGTGACACAAGACAAGAACGAATCAGCAAGAATGAAAAAATGAGCTTTGTGGCGTGTTGGTTTGAACATTGTGACCGTTGGGGCAAAGTCAGAGCAGCTTGAAGAGCTGGAAACAGGCTGGTGTGAGCTTTCTCTTGACTGTGTATTGACCATCTATATGGACAGATACATGGGAAGGTTCATGGGTGTTGAGATTAATAAAATATAAGGAGGATGTGAAATGGTTGAGTGGAGTGTGGTGAAGCATTCAAGAGAAGGAGAGGGAATGGTTTTAGGTATGTCTGTACAATGTTGTACGGATACCCTAACTTGGCAGAGAAGTTAACTTGGCAGAGAAGTTACCAAGTAGGAACTTACCTTGGTATGGTAAGGGTAACCTCAGCTGCTTTACCCACCTTATCCAAACGTTGAGAGAGGATAAGGGGAGTGCATGGCCAGGCTGTCAAAGGCTGGAAAGGGAAGCATCTTGGACTAGCATAAAGCATCCAAAGAGCATCCCGGACTAGTGCACACGCGTGTGGAGCCTCTGATCCAAGCATTTCAAATTTAGGCTCCTCTTTAGTTTGACTTCACATGCTTTTCTTTTTCCTTTGAAAACATCTTATCTATTTATCATTGTAAGCTATTTTCAGATTAATACACACGAGTTTTAAGTCTCTCTCTACTCTCTCTCTAGTTCATCATGTTTCTCTCAATCTTTGGTACCTAAACCTCACTAAATCTCTCCTAATCTCTCCTAATCTCTCTAAATCTCTTAATACCCTTTATATTCTCTAAAATATCAATGGGAGCCTAAGGAGTACCAATGAGAGGGCAGCCTTCTTTGACCAGTTTGAATCAACCAATCACAACCTTTTCGCCCAACACCAAAGACCAGACCAAGACTGATCCAAGCCATCCATTATTCAAGTTATTATCAGCCATTAGATGTAGGTTTAATGGTTTCAGATTGTAAATGGCTATATAAGCCTTTGTTTGGCGATTTTGTAAGCTTAAGTAGAATGGGGGATTTCCCCTTCTCTTCATAATAAATCAGTGTGTGTTCTTAGATCAGAATCCCTTAATCTCTCCCTTTCTTAAACACTTAATCACTCTTATACACTCTAATCTCTCTTATACACTTGTTTCTGATCTGAGTTCATACATATACCATCAGATCTATCTCATAACCAAAACAAGTCTATCTTTGCCTTTAAGAGGCGTTTTGTTGATCACTCTCACCCACAGCCTTGTACTCTGAAAATCTAACACACTAATCATGTGGTGAGAAGATCCTGAGTCAATAACTAAGGGTTTAGACTTGGTGATTTCACTTATCAAGGCATTTAGAGATATACTAGCACTCGGCATTCTATATGATGCATTTAAAGAGGTACCAAAGGTGTTACCAGAGTTCTCCTTGAGTGCCTTGATGAGAGACTCAATGTCTGACCTCTTGATAGTCTCATCTTGTTTAGGCCTCATTGTGGAGCATCCGCTAAACGCCAATGTCTTTCCTTCACCAGCAGCAAGAGTGTTCATGTGACCCTGAGTGGATGGCTCTCCTACTTCTCCTGAGAAGTGAGCCCTTGCATCTGAGTATGGAGTCCTGAACTTCTGAGGTTTGAGGTGTGGGTGGAGTATCCAACATTTGTCTTTGCCATGTCCTTTCTTTTTGCAATGATCACATACCCACACCTTCTTATCTTCTTGCTTGTAGTAACCCTTGTTAGCCATGCCTTCTTGTTTAAGATCAGTCCCTTCAGCCTTGTTTGCTATTGTGAGTTCTCCTTTACCACCAAAGAGCCCCACTGACCCTTGTTCCTTCTGAATCTGAGCGCAAAGCTCCTCAAGGGATGGGAGCTTCTCACTCTTCAAAATATGCTTGATTAGATCACTATAACCCGGGTTGAGAGTAAACAACAAAGCAAACACCTTGTCTTGCTCCTTCCTCTCATTTAAAACATCCGGATCAACACTTCCTGGCCTAAGCATCTCTAGCTCGGCCCACAGTGACCTGAACTTCCCAAAGTGCTTAGAGAAGTCAGTGTGTTCTTGAGTGAGATTGTTGATAGCCCTCTTGACTTCAAACACTCGGCTGATGTTGGATATGTTGCCATAAACCTTCTGAAGTGTCTCCCAAAGCTCCTTGGAAGTCTCACAGTATGAGTAAGCCTCCAAGATAGAGGTATCGAGACTGTTTTGGATGATAGAAAACACCATAAGGTCCTTTTGACCTTTCTTCCCATCTTCTTCACTTGCAGCAACAACTTCAGTGCCATTCTCTCCTAGGATAGTCTTCGTAGTGTTTTTGCCATCAATAACATACTCCCAAAGGCCTCTGCCTCCTAGAGCAGTCTTGACAAGCCTAGACCAGAGTAAGTAATTCGTCCCTTTAAGAGTAACCGGGATAGAAAGAGATTTGAAAATATCAGACTCGGATTTTTCCATTTTTGGTAAGTTTTTAGGTCTGGAAATGAAGAACACTCAAGAACAGTATGAACTTTGCCAAAAATAGCAAAGAACAATCAGAGATTTGCGGAATAAAGATGAAAGAAACTGAGAATGATGGAGATCAGGAGCTTGGTTGCTCTGATACCATGAAAGAATGTAAGAATTTATGTAACTTAGATGAAGAACATGATGAGAGAGGATTGAAGAATCGTGTGAGAGAGTCACGAGATTAATGAGGAACTCTATTTCCTTAATTGATTTAGGTTACATACAAGGTCAATATAAAGACCACAAATGCACAAGGAGACAACAAGGAAATTAGTAAACAACAATGGCCAAGGATAGTGGACTGGTCGAGATAGGGACAGGTCGGAACGGCTCCATATGCAAGACCAGAAACTAGATTTTATCCTTGCCGACATCAAGCCTCTTGTCTCTTGCTCCAACGGCTCACTCCACTTGCTTAAGCATCCAACTCCATTTGAATTCAACCTAGGCGCCTTAGTTTAAGTTTCCTTGTCTTCAAAGTAACTTGTAACCTAAAATATGTACGGACATACTTGTGTTTCAAGTTACAGCCATTAACAATCTCCTTGTGTCTCCGGATCTCTCCTTCTATAATGCCTTCATGTCAACATGTCCGTGTTGCAAGGATCTCTAGATCAACCAATCCTTGAAGCATACAGCTACTATACCAAGGCAAGGGATCTATGGGATACCTTGAAGAAGGTCTATGGGAATGTGTCTAACCTAAGCCGTGTGTTTGAGGTTAAGAAGGCAATCAATGGGTTGGTTCAAGAGGATGTGGAGTTCACCAAGCACCTTGGGAAGTTTAGAGCTTTGTGGTCCGAGTTGGAAGCTCTTAGGCCAAGCACTACAGACGAAGATGAGTTGATAGAGAGGCGTGAGCAAGATAAAGTCTTTGGACTACTTCTCACACTCAATCCGGCCTACAATGGTCTCATCAAACACATGTTGAGAGCCGAGAAGCTACCTAACTTGGAGGATGTGTGTGCTCAAATCCAAAATGAGCAAGGGAACGTTGGATTGTTTGGGAGGAAAGGTGTGCTCACTCTTGCTAATCAAGCGGTTCAGGAAGCTCAAGGAGATGGTGTCCAAGCTAACAAGGCAGCTTATGGGAGAAATGAGGATAGGAGGTATGAGGGAAGGTTCAATGGAACTTGTGATTAGTGCAAGAAGTATGGCCACAAGAAGAGTCAGTGTTGGATTCTCCATCCCCACCTTAAGCCGGCCAAGTTTATGAAGGATAAAGATGGGAAGGCAAGCATGGCTGCGAGTTCCAATGGTGCTGGTTCAAGCAAGGGTACTGGTGGTGAGGTTAAGGAGGCGTCTGATGGCAAGTCTATGGTGGCTTAGACGGGTGGAGGAGGCTCTACAAGCAACCGTGGCAACACTAATGACTACATTAGGCGTTCAGACATAGAGGATCTTATCAAGATGCTCAAAGACAATAGTAATATCTTTGCCAACTCTTATGGTGCTTCCTTGATCACTAGTTATCCTAAGGAACCTTATAACTTGTCTAGTCTTGCTAGGATGAATGGTAATAAGATAGAAATGGATAATAAAATGAATGAACCTCTTATTACTTGCAAGTCACCTAGTATTCTTTGTAATAAGGCTGAGAACTTGACTAGACCTCCTATAATTGATTCTGGAGCTACCCATCATATGATAAGTGACACTAGTTTAATTAAGAACCTAGAACCGGCTAATGGTAATGTGTTGATTGCAAATGGTGATAAGATTCCTATTAGAGGTATTGGTACCTTAAGATTGTTTAGTAGAGATTTTAAAGCTTTATATATGCCTGAATTTACTAACAATCTTTTCAGTGTCAGGAAGTGTACCAAAGATTTAAATTACAATGTGATATTCACCCCTGATGATGTGAGGTTTCAGGATATTAAGAGTACAAAATTGATTGGGAAAGGAGCTACCAAAGGAGACTTATATGTTCTTGAAGACTTAGCTCCTGTTTCTGATATTAGTTGTTTCAATTATGCTTCTGTTTTGAATAAAAATGCTTTGTGGCATGCTAGACTAGGGCATCCTCATGTTAGAGCATTGAACTTGATGTTACCAGGTGTTGTTTTTTAAAATAATAATTGTGAGGCTTGCATTTTAGGCAAACATTGTAAGAATGTCTTTGGAAAGTCCTCTACTATATATGAAAGTTGCTTTGATTTAATACATTCTGATGTGTGGACTGCTCCAATAATGTCTAGAGATAATCATAAGTACTTTGTGACTTTTATTGATGAAAAATCCAAATACACCTGGTTAAATTTAATTCCATCAAAAGATAGGGTGATAGATGCATTTAGGAACTTTCATGCATATGTGGCTAACCATTATCATGCCAAGACTAAGATTTTCAGGTCTGATAATGGAGGAGAGTACACAAGCAATGAGTTCAAGCACTATCTTGCTCAACATGGGATTCTGCACCAAACTAGCTGCCCTTATACTCCACAGCAAAATGATGTGTCTGAACGGAAGAATAGACATCTCATGGAGGTTGCGAGATCAGTGATGTTTCAAGCAAGTGTTCCCAAGAGATTCTGGAGTGATCCTGTGGCCACTGCTTGTTACCTTATTAACCGGACTCCCATAAGAGTTCTAGAAGATCTATCTCCATTTGAGGTCTTGAACAAGTACAAGCCTAGCTTGGATCACCTAAGAGTCTTTGGTTGTCTAAGTTTTGTACTGGTTCCGGGAGAGTTGAGGAATAAACTAGAAGCAAAGAGCACTAAGACTATGTTTGTGGGTTACTCTACAAGCCAAAAGGGGTATAGATGCTATGATCCAGTGACTAGGAGAGTGCTTGTGTCAAGGGATGTGAAGTTTATTGAAACAAGTGGGTACTGTGATAAGGAGAGCCAAGAGGACTTGAAAGATCTCACGGCAGATAGGGGAGCTACTTTGAGGATCATTATGGAGAGGCATGGGATCAAAACTGCCCAGGATCCAAGAAGTGAAGCTCCAAGACCACAAGAACAAGAAACTGAGTCAAGAAAAACTCCCCACCTTGATCATGAGGGGGGGAGAGGAACAGAAGATCATAAAGGACATGAGCCGAGTAACAATGAAGAAGAATCAAGAGAACCAAGTGGTCAAAGTGATCAAAAGGGTTCTAGTTCCGGGTCTCCTGATCAAGGTGTGGCATCTCATGAGCAAGGTGAAGATGTTCATGATCAAGGAGAGGAGGAAGTGAAGGTTGTGCAGCAGCAATTGAGGAGGAGTACTAGAATCAAGCATCCTCCATCTAATTGGGTTAACACTCGGGTATACTACAATGCATAAGCTGTGGAGCATCCATCTCAAGCTGTATGTTCTTTTTCCGAGTTTCCAGAGGAGCATTGCTTGTTTGTGGTGAATCTAGATGAGAATAATGTGCCAAGAGACTATGAAGAAGCCATGGATGACAAGGAATGGAGAGAATCTGTTCAAGTTGAAGCAGAAGCCATGATAAGAAATGATACATGGTATGAAAGTGAACTTCCTAAAGGTAAGAAGGCTGTTACTAGTAGGTGGATCTTTACCATCAAGTTCTTGCCTAATGGGAAGATAGAGAGAAGGAAGACAAGACTGGTGGCAAGAGGATATACTCAAACCTATGGAGAGGATTATATTGATACTTTTGCACCAGTGGCTAAACTTCATACCATCAGAATTGTGTTGTCCTTGGCCGTGAATCTAGAGTGGGATTTGTGGCAAATGGATGTGAAGAATGCTTTCCTTCAGGGGGAGCTTGAGGATGAAGTGTATATGCATCGTCCTCCGGGTCTTGAGCATTGGTTAAGCTGGGCAATGTGTTGAGACTGAAGAAAGCTAAATATGGGCTAAAGCAATCCCCAAGAGCATGGTACTACAAGCTGAGCACCACTCTGAATGGGAGAGGCTTTAGGAAGTCAGAATTGGATCATACTCCCTTCACTCTCACCACTCCAGCAGGTATCATTGTCATTCTAGTGTATGTTGATATTATCATCATCACTGGAAGTGACAAGGAAGGTACAAGCTACTAAAGACTTTCTTAAATCTGTTTTTGATATCAAAGACTTGGGAGAAATGAAATACTTCCTTGGTATTGAGATATGTAGATCCAAGGAAGGTTTGTTCATGTCCCAAAGGAAATATATACTTGATCTTTTGAAAGATGCAGGGAAGCTTGATGACAAGACGGCTAACATGCCTATGGAGGATGGTTACAAGGTTCCACGTGAGGGGGAGATAAAGGATAGCAAGCCATTCAAGGATCCAAAGCTTTATAGAAAGCTGGTTGGTAAGCTCATCTATCTCACTACTACTCGTCCTGACATTTTCTTTGCTGTGAACCAGGTAAGCCAGCATATGCAAGTGCCAAAGGAGCATCATTGGGAGATGGTGAACCGGCTCTTGATGTACCTAAATTGGACGAGAGGTCTAGGTGTTTGGATGTGGTGTAATAGAAGCACATAGATTGTTGGTTACTGTGATGCGGATTGGGCAGGTGATAGAACTGATAGGAGATCAACCACAGGCTATTGCACATTCATTGGAGGCAACTTGGTTACATGGAAGAGTAAGAAGCAGAAGGTGGTGTCTTGTTCTAGTGCGGAAGCTGAGTATAGAGCCATGCTGAAGCTTACAAATGAGTAGGTTTGGATCAAAGGCATCTTGAAGCATCTAGAGATCATCCAAGCTACTCCAATGACAATGCATTGTGACAACCAAGCGGCAGTTCACATAGCAAGCAACTCTGTTTTTCATGAAAGGACCAAGCACATAGAAGTTGATTGCCACAAGGTGAGGCAAATGATGGAGCAAGGAGTGATCTTACCTTGTTTCACTAGGAGTGAGGATCAATTAGCTAATGTCTTCACTAAGGCGGCTAGACAGAAGATTATGGAGTCCATCCACTTCAGGTTGGGACTCATAGATCTCTTTGTCTCTAGCTAAGTCCCTTTGGCTGTGGGGTCTTTACTCTTTTCCTCACCAATCTGGTGAGGTTTTTAATGAGGAAGACTTCATGGCTGTTCAAGCTAGAACCATCTCTTTGGTGTCTAGCTTGAGGGGGAGTGTTGAGACATTGGATTGTGCCATTAGAGAAAGGAAGTGGGAGAGTTGGCCGGACAGGTTTGGTACGGACGGATGTACTCGGACCGTACGGACCTGTACGGACCACACCCGATCACTTCCACTTTGGCATGACCAAATGTTGAGATATGTGTTGAGATGGAGGTTTAGATGTGTTAAGGAGGTTTGGTACAAGAGAAGATGGAGTTAGGAGCTTTGTGCAAGAAATGGTACGGACAGTACGGACTGTACGGACCAGTTGATCATTACAAGTGTGGAAATTACATTGGACAACATTCTGAGAAGTGCAAATTTAGGGTGAGTTGTACGGACCAAGAGATATCCGTACAAGTATGGTAACTTGTGGCTTAAGGTACTGATGGTACTATTCAGCTAAGGAAGAGAGGTGAAAGACTCCGAGTTATGAAGAGGCTTTGTGAAGCAAAGACTCTGAATGGGAAGGAGGCTATCTCTTGTTACCGTTTGAAGATAAGGTCTCTCTACTTTCCAGCTGGTCCAAGGTGTAAAGGTGAAGAAAGCATCCGGTCAAGATCCCTTTGGTATCAAGCGTGTGGCTTATCTTGGCCATTCATTTCAAATCAGAGGCGCCTAAAGTGTTGACTCCACATGCTTAATGTTGAAGCTTATCTTCTTCTCTACACACGAAAACCCTTACTTATCTCAGCTATATATATGTAAACTCATCATTAAGATTAAGTAAGAAAGTTTTGAGTCTCTTTCTCTTTAGTCTCAAGTTACTATTCAAATCTCAAATCTCTTAGTCTCAGATTCTTGTCTAATCTCTCTTTTAGTCTCTTAATCTCTTCTTAATCTCTTACTAAACTCAGATATCTACAAAAATATCAATAATTGGTCTAGTATTGCTAGGATGAATGAAACTAATGTAGATAGTACTAATAGGTTAAATGAGCCTCTTATTACTTTCAAATCACCTAACATACTTTGTCATAATGCTGAAAATATGACTAGACCTCTTATAATTGACTCGGGTGCTACACACCGTATGATAAGTGATACTAGCTTAATAAAAAACTTAGAACCTGCTAATGGTAATGTTCTAATTGCAAATGGTGATAAAATTCCTATTAGGGGCATTGGTACTTTAAGATTGTTTAATAGAGATTCTAAAGCTTTATATATGCCTGAATTTACTAACAATCTTTGAAGAGTCAGGAAGTGTACCAAGGATTTAAATTGCAATGTGATATCCACCCCTGATGATGTGAGATTTCAGGATATTGAGAGTACCAAGATGATTGGTAGAGGAGCTACCAAGGGAGACCTTTATGTTCTTGAAGACTTAGCTCCTGTTTCTGGCTTTAGTTGTTTTAATTCTGCTTCCATTTTGAATATATGTGCTCTGTGGCATGATAGATTAGGACATCCACATGTTAGAGCTTTAAACTTGATGTTACTGTTGAGTTGAGATGGATTATGAGGTTATTTGGGAAGGTATTACACTTAAGGGTTGAGAGTGAATCCGTGTAGATGAAGTAACTTAGGAAGGAAGGCAGAAGTTTGTATTAAGCAAAGAAGAGGGAAACCAAAGACTCTTAAGGAGAAAGAGTCTTTTTTATATGACCGTTGGATTGTGCTCGTCATTGTCTACAGTGACAAGGAGCAGATAAGGCTCTTCTTTGTCTACAGTGAGACAGGCTGGAAAGAGAGAGCATCTGGTCATAGATGCTAAAGGCATCACGCGTGTGAAGCCCCTCAGCCTAGTATTCAAACCATACGCTCCCTCCTCTTTTGAACTCACATGCTTGGTCAACCTCTTGTCTTATCCTTACACGGAAAACCCTTGTATGCTTCTCTATAAATTTTGTAATCCTTCTTGAGAAATAAATCAGACACTTATGAGTATTCATCTCTTTCTCTAAAACTCTCTAATCTTTACTTAAGTCTCTCACATTTCAAAACTCTCTCTTTAATCTCTCTTAAGACTCTCCTAAACTCTTCTTTATCACTCACATTCTACAAAATATCATGGTATCAAAGCCAGGTTAGGCGAAATCTGGGTTAGCAACTTTGAAGCTCAAAGTTGTGTTCTTGGTGGTTTTGTTACTCGCGGGTGAAGACAAAGGTGTTGTGTGAAGTGTTCGTTGAAGCTTGAAGATAAAGACTCAAACTTTATCACAAGGAGGTTCCTGAAGACTGAAGCTTTCTTACTGAAGATCTCTAGACTTGTTTCTTGGTGTGTAAACAATGGAAGACAACAACAACAAGCACTACTATCACATGAAGGTTCCAGTGACTTTGAGAGAAGGGAACTACCTTCTTTGGTCTCGGCTTGTGAAGACTGCTGTGGGGAGTAAGGGCTTGTGGAGTCACATCACATCCGGTGAACCTCCAGAGCTCATTACCTATGAAGATGACCAAGAAGTGGTCACTAGCGACAAGGAGAAGTGGGAGCAAGAGGATCTGATGGTGATGTCAGTGCTTCAAAGCTCACTTGATCCGGGCATTCTTGAGGCGTATAGCTACTGTGAGAAGGATAAGGATCTATGGGATACACTAAAAAAGGTGTATGGAAACATCTCTAATCTGAGTAGAGTGTTTGAGATAAAGAGAGCCATTAATAATCTGGCGCAAGAAGACATGGAGTTCACAAAACACTTGGGAAAGTTTAGAGCTTTGTGGTCAGAGCTTGAGATGTTGAGACCTGGTACCGTGGATCCAGATGAGCTGCGTGAGAGGAGTGAACAAGACAAGGTGTGTGGGCTGATGCTGACTCTAAACCCAACCTACAATGATCTTATCAAGCACATCTTGAGGTCCTCAAAACTACCAGATCTTGAGGAAGTATGTGCGCAGATTCAGAAGGAGCAAGAGTCTCTTGGTCTCTTTGGAGGGAAAGGAGAGATCACTCTAGCAAACCAAGCTGAGGAGACACAAGCCAACAAGGCCATGTACAACCGAAATGAAGATAGGAAGTTCAATGGAACTTGTGACCATTGTAAGAAGCAAGGCCATAAGAAGAACCAGTGTTGGATTCTCCATCCTCACTTGAAGCCGGCTAAGTTCCAGAGGGATAAGGAGGCAAGAGCTCAAGTAGCATATGGAGATAAGGAGGATCAGATCAGTGTTGGGTCGAGTGTAGCTGGTACAAGCAAAGGAGGTGGGAATGGTAACCGTGAAGGGTCATCCATGAATGCTCAAAGGATGAGAGAGGATGAAGTGATTAGGAGGTCAGACATTGATGCTCTAATCAAAATCTTCAAGGATAATGGTAACAAGTTTGGTAACATCTCTGGTTATTCCTATGGAGCTTCCTTGATTGATTTTAATAACATAGATCAGTCTAGGATTACTTATAAACCAAATGGTATCTTAGAACAGCCTAGGATTGCTAGCAAGTCACCTATGAGTATTAGTCAATGCTATAATACTTGGTTCCCTTTAAAGCCTTTAGTGATTGATTCTGGTGCCACTCATCATATGATCAGTGACACTAGTCTTATTAAAAACATAGAACCGGCTCATGGTCAAGTAAGAATTGCAAATGGTGATCTAATTCCTATTAAAGGTGTAGGCAATCTAAAACTGTTTAATAGAGAAACTAAAGCTTTATATATGCCTGATTTTACTTCAAATCTATTATTTGTCAAGAAATGTACTAATGATTTTCATTGCAATGTGATCTTTAGTCCTAATGATGTGAAGCTTTAGGATATTGAAAGCAATAAGATGATTGGGAAAGGAGTAACCAAGGGCGAGTTATACATGCTTGAAGATCTTAATGTTGCTTTTGATGATTGTGCATTTACTTCTGCTTCTAGTATTAATAAGAGTGCTTTATAGCATGCTAGATTAGGTTATCCCCATATGAGGGTTTAAGTTTGATGTTTCCAGGTGTTATGTTTAAAAATAATGAATGTGAAGCTTGCATTTTAGGCAAGGCAAGCATAGTAAGACAGTTTTTCCAAACTCTAGTACTACATATGAGAAGTGTTTTGACTTAGTGCATTGTGATGTTTGGACTGCTGTGAATGAACTTCTTATGATCTGAGAGAAGTGTTACCAAGTGGGGATTCAAGTGGAGTTCACTCCCCACCATACTTATGAAAGCGAAGCACCATAAACTCATCTCAAAACATTCATTGTTGTTCTTATACTTAAAATGTTATTGAGCTTGATGTGATTAGTGCATTACCTTGAGAACTGATGCACCTGTGGGATATTTTATCAGGTACCTTACTTAAGACTCAATGAAGCAAAGAACCGGTCCATCCTTACCTTTCAAGATGGCGAGTAGTCAGAAGAGAGGGGGAGACACAAACCGGGGTCTAAGAAGAGTCCAAGGTGTTGGTGTGTGCAAGTGATGGAGTTCATGCTTGCACCACACGATTAGGCCATGATACAGAGCCTAAGGACTCCACCATGATAAATCTGAAGTCCTTAGGCTCACTGGTCAATCCCTAGGCTTTGGAGAACTCTACTCTTTTCCTTGGCTGGTTTTATCCCTAAGGAGGGTTTTCTGGCCAAGGTTTTTAATGAGGGAGCTTCTTCAAGGTTCCAAGCTTGCCCAAGGATCTCCTATGGTCAAGCTTTAGGGGGAGTGTTGAAATGAAGAAGAGAATAACCAGAGGAAAGGAATTAGTCCATTAGTTGTGCAGTCTTGCTCCACAAGCTAACATCTTGACCTAACTTACCTTGCAAGGCAAGGATGGACTTGTGGAGACTTATTATGGACGTTGGGAAGGTCTGAGAAGGCAAGGAAACATGTTTGAATTTAAATAAAAGAGGCTGGTTTGAATTAGACAAGAAGAAGTCACATGGGTTGCTTTGGAGAAGCAACTGGCCTGTCACTTTTACTCAAGCAAGCTGTGCCAACCTCTCAGCTGTCCCTTTCTCCTCATCTGGTCGTGCCTCCCTTTGGCTATATCCTCCTGGCCTCTTCCATTTCCCCATTATATTATTTGTTTAACCATTCCCTGTTTTAATAGTTGTTTAATCTACTTGTTTGTCTTGTACCTTTGGCTATAAAGCCACACCTTATGTATCACGAAATATTCAAGCTGAGAGGGGGAGTTCCCCTTTCATTCTTCACCATTGTCTGTTCTAAGTAATCTCTCTAATCCTAGTTACATAAATCTCACTCATACTCTCTCAAATCTTACTTAATCTCTCTTATTCTCTATTGCAGTCTCTTTGATTCTCACTTAATCTCTCATTCTGGTTCTCTTTAAATCCGACCACACTCTGTTTACACACCTCTCACACACCATAATCTGTCTATTCTCACATGGTATCAGAGCTCTCAAGCTCCTTGAACTCAAAGCTTCCGCAAATAAAGCACAAGCTCACCCTCTTTGTTGTTTAATACCATTGGAGAAGTTTCTGTCTTGTTGGTTGTTCAATCTCTTCAAGAGGAAGAAAACTGCAGCCATGGCGTGTACAGAGGCTTCCCAAGGTCTATCATCCTTCCTCCTGTTCACAATGAAGATATCTCTTGGAGAAAGAAGGTTTTGGAGCTGTTTAGCAAGCAAAATTCCAAACCAAATCTGTACAAATGATTCTGATGTTCTTTTCAAGATGGAGTCTCTCACTGTATTCCAGAAGGTGGCGCCTGGTAAACAAGAAGAAAGGAGGGGTACTAAGCATGAGAAGTTCAAGGGGAAAGCACACTCAAAGGAATGGAGTTGGGTAGAGAACCCAAAATCCAAATCTGCCAAGTTCAACTGAACCATGTGCCTTGGAGGTTCAAGGAACCAGCTCAGGTTCCTTGGTTGTAAGCTAAACCTTTTTCCCTTGAGTAAAGTTTGTGTCTTTATGTCTGGTTGTGTTGAGTGGTGTGTTTAGTATCTTAGGGACAGTTTAAAGTTACTGAGTTGTTGAACCTAGTTTCTGTCCCAGTATACTTAATAATTGTTTAAATTGTTTCTGGTTGTGTGTGGCCTGTTCTAGGAGTTTACTAGCATGGTTATGTCTAGTTAATGTCCTAGTTTAATTATTTGTGAATTGTTTTGTTCTTGGGACAGGTTCAAGTGCTAGAGTTGTTGAACCTAGTTTCTGTCCCATAATACAAAACTGTGTGTGTGGTTCTGTTTTGAATTGTTTCTAAACTTGCTAGCATGGTCATGACTAGTTATTGCTTTAGATTAATTATCTGTGTTCAGAATGGTCTAGGTGAGTTTTCTAGAACCTGATGTGTGTGTTGTTGCATTGCTAGAGGTCTAGGAGAGTCTCCTGGTCTTTAATGCTTTTTAAATTAAGTCTGATCTTGTTTTGCATCCATATGTTGTTCCTGGTCCTGTGATGCATTCTTAAACTGGTTAAGGTGATTAGATGAGTTATCTAGTCTCTGTTTTTGACATTTAATCATAGTGTTGCTTAAATGGTCATTAAAATTTGCCTAAATGCCTTGTTATTGATGAGTTATCATACATGTGCATTTAGAGAGTTGNCATCCATATGTTGTTCCTGGTCCTGTGATGCATTCTTAAACTGGTTAAGGTGATTAGATGAGTTATCTAGTCTCTGTTTTTGACATTTAATCATAGTGTTGCTTAAATGGTCATTAAAATTTGCCTAAATGCCTTGTTATTGATGAGTTATCATACATGTGCATTTAGAGAGTTGGTTGCTTGGATTTGAACTGAATGATTTGTTTAGATTCAGTCTATTGCATCTTGTTTAACATGATGGATCAGACTTGGTGAGTTATCAAGGTCTGGTCCTAATGTGTGGTCTAATTCTTGCTGGAGTTTGAGTGATGTTTCAGGTACACAATGTTGAGATTAATAAAAGATAAGGATGTTGAGTTGTGATGAGTGTTGAGTAGAAATGAGCTCAAGAGAAGATGCAAGTTAGGGTGATCCGTATAAGAGAAGAGACTTGAGAAGGAAGTAATGTGTATGGAGTGTCACGAAAGAAACGGAACCAAAGACTCAAATAGAATGAGAGGCTTTGGTTCAAATGAAAGAGCTGTTGAGGGTGGAGTTTCGTCTTTGTCTACAGTGACAAAGGTGGATAAGGTTCTCCTTTAGACAGGCTGTAAAGTGTATCTGGTCCAAGATGCCAAAAGGATCACTCGTGTGATGCATCCTAGCCATAGGATTCAAGCCATACGCTCCTCCTTGTGTTGAACACACATGCTTAGTTAACTCAGATCCTCTTGCCTACGAAAACCCTTGTTGCTCTCTCTCTATATATTCTGTAACTCAACATTAATAATACTCATACAGTTCTTAAGCATTTTTAGACACTAAACTCTCTTTCTAGTCTTTAAATCTTTGTTAATCATTTCTTAAGTCAATCCGGGTCCTAAATCTCCTCTAAATCATCATAAACACCTTCTTTAAGTAAAAACAATATGGTATCAGAGCCAGGTTGAAGCAGATCTGGGCATGTGTTCTTGAGCTTTGAAGATTCAAGATGGAAGCTTTGAAGGTCAAGGTGTGTTCGTAGTGTGTTTCAAGCTTGCGGTTGAAGACTCAAGGAAAATAAGTGTTTGTGAGGTGTGTATTCTGGAGGTCTAGTTATAAAGGTCAGATCTTTAAGTGTTGGAATCTTAGGTGGTAGTCTAAGATAGTTGAAGGTTCAAGCTTTAGTCTTTGAAGATTTGGTTTGGTCCGAGTTGCTTTGGAGTTAGTATCTTGGAAGGCTGAGACTTTAGGATCGCCTAGAGTTGTGAAGCTGTTATCATCTTTAAACAAGCTTTGTGTGTAAGCTGTTAAGAGATGGAAGGTGAAAACAAACACTTACATATGAAGATACCAGTAACCCTTAAAGGAGGGAATTACTTGCTGTGGTCAAGGCTGGTGAAAACTGCTGTGGGAAGCAAGGGTTTATGGGGAGATATCACATCTGGTGAGTCTCCAAAGCTCATTGATCATGAAGGTGATGAGGCGCTCATTACCACGGATGAAGAAAAATGGGAACAAGATGACTTGCTTGTGCTATCAGTCCTTCAAGGGTCTTTAGAGCAGTCCATCTTAGAGGCGTATAGCTATTGTACCAAGGCAAAGGATCTATGGGATACTTTGAAGAAGGTATAAGGGAATATCTCTAATCTGAGTAGAGTGTTTGAAGTCAAGAGAGCAATCAACAACTTGGTACAAGAGGATGTGGAGTTTACTAAGCATCTTGGGAAGTTTAGAGCTTTGTGGTCTGAACTTGAGATGTTGAGGCCAAGTACCACTAATGTTGACGAGCTAAATGAGAGAAGGGAGCAAGACAAGGTCTTCGGTTTGTTGCTTACTCTAAATCCAGCCTACAATTGTCTGGTGAAGCACATCTTGCATGCAGAGAAGCTTCCAACCTTAGAGGATGTATGTGCTCAAGTTCAAAAGGAGGAAGGGTCCATAGGACTATTTGGTGGCAAAGGAGAGATGGCCATGGAAAACCGTGTGTCTCAAGCTGAAGAGAGTGAGGTTGCTCATGCAAACAAGGCGGTTCATGGCAAGTGTGAAGATAGGAGGTTCAATGGGAGTTGTGACCATTGCAAGAAGCATGGACACAAGAAGAACCAATGCTGGATTTTGCACCCTCATTTGAAACCAGCCAAGTTTATGAAGGAAGGAAGAGAAGGGAAAGCTCATGTCTCGGATGGGTCTAGTGGTTCAGGCACTTCTAACAAGGCTAAGGATGGAGAGGGACAGGCGAATGGTGATGGGAAGGCTTTAGTTACCTACACTGGAGCTCCAAGTAGCCGTGGGAATGATGATTTCATCCGGAGGTCAGACATGGTAACTTCTTTGGTAAACCAAATGGGTATTCTTATGGTGCAATACTGATAAATGATAGTGAGTATGGTAAGACTAATAGGATTGAACTAGAGCATGCTAAACTTGCTAGACATGATCAGGTTCATAATGCATCTACCAACGTGTTTAGTCTTGATAAAGATGCATCTAGATCACCTAGTATACATTGTCATACTGCTGAAAATATGTCTAAACCTCTTATTGTTGATTCTGGAGCATCTCATCATATGATTAGTGACACTAGCTTAATTAAAAACATTGAATCTTCTAGTGGTAAAGTAATGATAGGAAATGGTGATAAAATTCCTATTAAAGGAATAGGTGATTTAAGATTATTCAACAAGGAGTCTAAAGCTTTTTATATGCCTAAATTCACTTCTAACCTTCTTTCTGTTAGGAAATGTGCTACTGATTTACAATGCAATGTCATATTTAGTCCTAATGATGTGAAGTTTCAGGATATTAAAAGTAATAAGCTCATTGGAAAAGGAGTTACAAGAGGAGAGCTTTATTTACTTGAAGACTTAGCACCTGTCCATGATCTTAGTTGCTCGTTTACTTCTGTTTCTGTTTTGAATAAGAATGCCTTGTGGCATAGTAGATTAGGTGTGGTTTTTGAAAATGATAAGTGTGAGGCTTTCATTTTAGGGAAACATTGTAAGAGTGTGTTTAAAAAGTCTAGTACTGTTTATGAAAACTGTTTTGATTTAATTCACTCAGATGTTTGGACTTCTCCTTGCTTATCTAGAGATAATTACAAATATTTTGTCACATTCATAGATGAAAAATCCAAATACACGTGGTTAACCTTAATTCAATCAAAAGATAGGGTTCTTGATGCATTTAGAAATTTTCAGACCTATGTAACTAACCACTATGATGCCAAGATTAAGATTTTCAGGTCTGATAATGGAGGATAGTATACAAGCCATGCATTCAAGAACCATCTTAGTCAACATGGGATTCTTCATCAAACTAGCTGTCCCTATACACCTCAACAGAATGGAGTGGCTGAGAGAAAGAATCGCCACCTTATGGAAGTGGCTAGATCAATGATGTTCCAAACCAATGTTCCTAAGAGGTTTTGGAGTGATGCTGTTGCCACTGCTTGCTACCTTATTAACCGCACACCAACTAGGATAAGCCTTCTTTGGAGCATTTAAGATCTTTGGTTGTGTGTGTTTTGTGCTTGTTCCAGGAGAGTTGAGAAACAAGTTAGAAGCCAAGAGTACAAAGGCCATGTTCATTGGATACTCCTCATCTCAAAAGAGGTATAAATGTTTTGATTCTATCACCAGGCGGCTTTTTGTATCAAGGGATGTTAAGTTTATTGAAGAGAGAGGGTATTATGGAGAGCAGGACAAGGAGGATTTGAAGGATCTCACATCTGATAAAGCAGCTGTGTTGAGGAATATTTTGGAAGGTTTTGGCATAGGTGTAACCCAGGATCAGAATGGTCGACACATGCCGAGTAGAAGCCATGTTCTGGATCATGTAGACACCAATTCTCTCCACCATGACCATGAGGGGGGAATAGAACCAGAAGAGTCTAAAAGCAAGACTGGAGAAGAGGTAAGAGATGATGATGCTGGAAGGGAGGATTCTAGTCATCAAGGTATTGAAGAAGAGAGCTCAGGTTCTCATGATCAAGGTGTGGAGTCATCTGATTATGAGAATGCACAACCAGAGACACAGCAACCATTAAGGAGAAGTACAAGAATTAGATACCCACCTTCTAAATGGGTAAATACAAGAGTTTACTGCAATGCGCAGGCGGTTGAGCATCCATCTCAAGTGGTTTGCTCGTTTGCTCAATTTCCTATGGAGCATTTGTTTTTTTTATAGAGCTCAGGTTGTGTGTGTGTGTGTGTGTGAAAACGCCATTGATGGCAAAATAAGGTCTTGAACTAGTTGAATGAGAGGTCTGATGAATTAAGATAGTGTAATGGTTTGAATCAGAGAGATTAAAAGAAGATTAGAAATAATTTAAAGAGATTAGAAAGGGGTAGACTTAAGGAGATTCAAATCCAAGAACACATCTTTTATTTTATGAAGGAGGAGAGGCAAAATGCCTTCTCTCTCACTTGGAGCTTACAAACGACAATGCTAAGCTTATATATGAGAGCTTTACTCTTTTAATATCAGATGCCCTAAAGTTAAGATTAAACATGAATGGAGGAGATGTTCTAATTTGAAATGGACGATTCAGATCAAGTCTTGTGGTCTTTGTTTGCTTGTTGTGCGCAAGGGATGCAAGGCTGGAAATGATCCACACTTTCCTCTTGTATCCGCCCATACCAATGTCCAGATACATAGCAAGCTGTGGCTTTCACTTTACAGCTCACACCAGCCTTTCTTCTTTTGGTCTTCGGCGGATTGGATAAGCCTCCTTATCCACAAACGGTCAAGAGAGAATCTCACCAGTATATTCCATTTCTCTCTTGCCTTAAACTTCTTCATGCCTTGCCACACAAGTCTCCTTCACACCTTGCCACACAAGTCTCCATTTCTTGATTGTACAACTTAGGGTTTCCGTACATATTTTCACCCTAAGTTTGCACAGCCTTAAAAGCTCCCCAAAGGTCGATATAAAGTATTTCGGGTCGACCTCGTCCGTACCGATCCGTACGGAGTCCGTACCATCCATACTTGGTCGACCCTATTCTTGCACTTCCTCCAACCATCTCCTAAACACCTTCCATGTCTTCTCTACATCATTATGAACTCTCCTTGGACATCATCTCAACATATTATAAGCTTCTCATCACATCTTAAGCTCCATAGAACTCTTCTAGACATCTTCTGGAGCTTGCCCTATTTA